>CP129455.1:21810000-22035000 GCA_030445155.1 Quercus variabilis | reverse complement strand
ATTCCCTTCGATAGCAGCATTGGAGAAGAACTTCTTGATTATCTCTGAATAAACAACCCCAACTGGGTTCAACAACTTGGTCTAAGTTTATTCTTTGAACACCTCAAGTATGAAGGTGTACTCAAGAGTTTCTAGCTGAACCACCTTTTCCATGATAATGGTGGCCTTTTTGTAGCAGCTATTGTACTTCATATCAACTTCTGCTGACTTGAAGTTGTCAGAATCAGTGCGTGCTCGTTTCGAAGTTGGTTTATTTGTAGCTGCATGCTTGGTTGAAGCCATCTGCATAACAACAGAACTAGAAAAGAACCAAGTATTCAAGGCACAAACAGAATAGAACACATTATCAGGTGTATATTAGTTCAAAGTAGAATTGACAGCATCTCAAAATATAGCACACCATACTCAAAGAAGAGCAAATAGACACAAACAACCAGCTAACAATGTTAAATCATGTAAACCAACTTACAACGTATGAATGAAGTGAGTGTAATAGTGTGTGCATAGGTTGTGCATGTGTTGGTGCTTGTGTGTCCATCTGTTGATGCGTGAGAGTGCATCTTGAAGTGCATGAGGGGTGCCTATGGGTGCCTAGTATGTGTGCAGTGTGGGTAAAGTGTGTGAAACACAAAAACATGACCAAAACAAGTTAACCAAGGTCAAATAAGTGTAAACCCAGAGATTGGAATTCAATTGAATCCAATTTATCACAAAAATGTCACTAGGACATTTTGTCAAGCACTTGGCATTCAACTGTGAATACAAGCTATGAGCAATGCATGAACCTGATGAAATAGTGCCTAAATACAAGCTAAAATGCCACAAAGGGCCAACAGAAGAACAATCACAGCAAATGAATCACATCTCAATTAGAAATTTTGGAAAAATTTTACAAAGATTGAGAAACCCAACCCATTTTCAAAAAAAATCCCCAATTTACAAAACCCTAACTTAAAATTAGCATAATCTCGGTAGAATGATAAAAGAGAGTATCAAAAACTCATACCTTGAAGAGATTTTGCAAATAGAGACTTGAAATTGATGGGGATTGAATGAAAGAGTGATTTGGGTTGAAAATGGTTCGAGAGAGGCTTAGCGAGGGAAATGAGAGATTTTGAAAAACTGTCACATCTACTACATTAAAAACTGAAAACACACATTTTTTGCAGGTTAGAGAGAAGCGAAATAGTCACAAGAATGGCCACTGAAGCACATCAGCTTTCGCAAGAAGCTTTAGGTCGCAAAACAATCGCGAGACAGTCGCTGTAGCTTTTGTCTGATTTTGGAAAAATCCAGTTTTAGCCAAGCAACATTTCGTGAGAAGCTATTAGTCGCAAGATAGTCACGATAAAGTCACGAGAGTCTTTGTGTGACATGATGAAAAAATTTGTTTCCCTTAAGCCCTTTTCGCGGGAAGCTCTAAGTCACGAGCTTCTCGCAAGACAACCTCTGAACCAGTTTTTGAAGACAAACACAAAAATGCATTTTGAACAAAACAAAAGACACGAAAATATAAAATCACTTTCAAAAACAAATAAAACACTCAAAAATATTTTTGGATTTAATCAACAAGTATTTAAGCATACACATCACATTTGAACATGTACAATCACACAAATGAGATAAGTATTCATTGAATCGAAGTCTTGTGTTTTGTGAGTAAGTATCAAGTGTGAAAAAGTCCTTAGACCAAAGTGAAACTTCAATGATCAATTCAATCAAGTCATACACAACTGATACTTGGTCAAGTGATATATCTCAATTATAGAAACAAACATATATGACCTCCCACAAAATGATTACACAACTTAGAAGCTTTTCATTTAGCTTCTATATAAATCATGCCATTTGATCCCTTTAGGATAATACATCTCATTTTGAGATTGGTGCTTGAAATTTTTGATATTTCAACATAGAGACTTAGCCTTTGGTTTTTTGAGCACCATACATTTCAAAATAAAAGTCGTTTTCCCTTTTTCCTAGTCAAATACTAGTATGTGCGATAAGCTTTTGTAGCTCGATATATCTTTTCATTTGGAGATTTACATTTAGTGAACTCTTTTACAAAAAATAAAAAATAAAATAAAATAAAAATTAAAGTGGGAAGATATATAGGCACAAGTCTATGCAAGAATCAAGATCATCAAGACTATTGACCAATCATTCATGACAAGCTTGAAGATCTATTTACAACAATCACACATAGTTTTCAAGATATTTTCCACCTAGATAAATGTGCAAATAAATACAAGCTAAGCTTGAAAATGCACTACGCCATTAGTACGAAGGTACTTGGCCAAACTCATATATGAAATACACAAAACAAGTGATCACACTTTTTGAAGATTTTTCAACTTTTTATGGGTTTTTGAATTTTTTGAACACACTCAAAAACAAAGCAAAAGCTTGAAAGAGAAACATGAACAAACTAACCAAGTGAGACCAAAAGGATGGGTATTCAACAGAAAGCAGAATGGTTCACACACGAGATAAAGTTCAAGGAATGATACCGACACCAATGGCCTTACGCAAAGTCTCAAACTTCAGACCATCAAGAGGTTTAGTGAATATGTCTGCCTTCTGGTTGTCAGTGGAGATGAACTCCAAATACACAGTCTTTTCCTCCACCAAATCTCGAATGAAGTGGTACCTAATCTCGATATGCTTCGATTTCGAGTGTTGAACTGGATTTTTTGATAAATTTATGGCACTAGTGTTATCACAGAATACACACATAGTGTCTTGAGTGATTCCATAGTCATGTAGAAGTTTCTTCATCCATAATAGTTGTGCACAAAAACTTGCTGCTACAATGTATTCGGCTTCAGCTGTTGAAAGAGAAACTAAATTCTGCTTTTTGCTCATCCATGACACCAAGTTATTTCCAAGATAAAAACACCCATCAAAAGTGCTTTTCCTATCATTAATACATCCAGCCCAGTCAACATCAGAATATCCGGCTAGGCACTCATTCAAGTCTTTTGAGTACCAAATTTCATAATCAGATGTGCCATTAATGTAGCAGATAATTTGTTTGACCATAGTCAAGTGTGATTCTTTTGGTGCTGCCTGGAATCTATCACAAACTCTAACACTAAAAGCGATGTCTGGTCTGCTAGCAGTGAGATATAATAGACTCCCGATCATGCTTTAATAGAGTGTTGGAGCAACTTTTGTACCTACTACATCACGACTCAGTTTTGCTAAGGAATTCATCAGAGTGTAAGTGTGCTTCTTGAAGTCTAGGCCAAATCGCTTTACAAGATTCTTGGCATATTTCTCTTGAGAGATAAATATCCCATCTTCTCGTTGTTTCACTTGAAGCCCTAGAAAGTAGTTCAGTTCTCCCACCATGCTCATCTCAAACTCCTGTTTCATTTCTTCTGAAAATTCATGAGATAAATGATCAATTGTGGATCCAAAGACAATGTCATCCATATATACCTGAGCAACAAGGAGAGACTTCTCATCTCTTTTGACAAACAAAGTTCGATCGGCTTGACCTCTCGTGAAACCATGATCTAGGAGGTATGTAGTAAGACGATCATACCAAGCTCCTGGTGCTTGTTTCAGCCTATATAATGCCTTTGTCAGCCTTAACAAATGATCAGGAAAGTGAGGGTCTTGGAATCCCTTTGGTTGCTCAACAAACACTTCTTCGTTCAAAAATCCATTCAAGAAAGCACTCTTCATGTCCATTTGATACAGCTTGAAGTTCATAATGCATGCTATGAAGAGAAGAATTCGGATTAACTCTAATCTTGCAATTGGTCAAAAGACTCATCAAAATCTATGCCTTCAACTTGAGTATATCCTTAAGCCACCAACCTCGACTTGTTTTGGACAACTTCTCCATCTTCGTCAGTTTTGTTCTTGAAGATCCACTTGGTGCCGATGAAATGTGTATCCTTGGGCCTTGGTACCAACTCCCATACATCATTTCTTACAAATTGGTGCAACTTTTGGTGCATGGACTCTACCCAATTCTCATCCTTCAATGCTTCCTCCACTTTCTTTGGTTCAAACTAAGCAAGGTAGCAGTTGTATGTCACATGATTCACACTATAAGCTCTTCCTTTTCTCAACCGAAGTCCTTCATCTAAATCACTGATGATATTGCTTGAGGGATGATTGAGGATTACCCTTGATGATGGTCTTTTGGAAGTGGAAGGTTCCTTATCATGTGAGATTGAAGGTTGAACTTCCAGAGGGGTGAGTGGACTGGAAGATCCTTGAGTTGATCTGGTTATCCTTCTTGATATAGGAGGTGTAGCCTCCTCTTCCGGTGCTTCTTTCTCAGCATCCTCACCTTGAGACATGTCGTCATCGTCCTCATTCTTCTTAGGAGTTTGTCCTTCACTATCCTTATCAATACCTTTTTCAGGGATAGTGTCATCGATGACCACATATATTGATTCCATCACCGTCTTAGTGCGCTTATTATACACTCTATATGCTCGGCTATTTGTGGAGTAACCTAGAAATATCCCTTCATCACTTTTAGCATCAAATTTTTCAAGATTCTCCCCATCATTGAGAATGTGGCACTTGCTTCCAAATATTCAGAAATATTTCACTTATGGTTTCTTCTCTCTCCAAATTTCATATGATGTCTTCTTAGTTTCTGCTCAAAAGTAAATTCTATTCCCAATGTGACACAATGTATTCACAGCTTCAGACCAGAACTTCTGTGAAATGTTTTTGTTGAGTAACATTACTCTTGCCATTTCTTGAATTACTCAGTTCTTTCTCTCAACTACCCCATTCTGTTATGGAGTTTTTGCAGCTGAAAATTCCCTCTTAATGCCATGCTCATTGCAGAATGCTTCAAACTTAGCATTTTCAAACTCCTTCCCATGATCGCTTCTGATTTTAATTATGGGAACTCATTTTTCATTCTGCAGCCTCTTGCATAGCCTTTTCATCTTGTCACATGCTTCCGACTTCTCCCTAAGAAAATCCACTTAAGAGTATCTTGAGAAATCATCAACAACCACCATTATATAGCTCTTTCCACCCATGCTTTCTATTCTAGTTGGACCCATTAGATCCACATGTAGTAACTCCAAGGGGCGAGAAGTGGCAACTACATTTACTTTAGGATGGCTTGACTTTGTTTGTTTTCCCAATTGCCATGGACCACAAACATTCTTTTCAACTTTTCCAAACTTTGGCAAATCAACCACAGCTTCAAGCTTCGAGACTTTTGCCACCTATTTGTAATTAGCATGCTCAAGTCGTTGATGCCACAACTCCAAAAGATTCACTCAAGCACTCCTACATGCTATGCTTGGTTTAGGAATGATTCCATAACAATTGTCAGTGGTCCTTAGTCCTTTCAAAACTTAAACACCTTCTTCATTCAGAATTAGACATCCTTTCTTTGAAAATTGGGCTAAGAAATCTTCATCACAAATCTGAGTGATGCTCAGCAAGTTCACTTTTAGTCCCTTAATATACAACACATCAGTTAACAAAGGTAATCCTAATATATCCACGGTTCCCTTTCCAAGAACTTGTGAGTGACTACCATCTCCAAATGTCACGAAACCATCTTTCATCTCTTTGAGATTCAAGAACAGAGACTTATCTCCTGTCATATGTCTTGAACAACCGCTGTCAAGATACCACAAACATGAATTAAATACTTTCAATGCGGTGTGAACAAAAAGGCAAGCATGTGAAAGACATTCTTGACTATCAAAGGACATCTCATTTTTCAACTTCCTTTTTAGACAATCAATTTTGTCACACGAATGTCTATTCCTTCTCTTATATTCATTAATTAAGGAATTCAACTCATGCAAGCTGTTATGAATATCATGATTCCTATTAAATAAAGATTTCAACATGTGTATAAAGATTCCAGCATGTTTCTTAGATTTGAATAACTCTAAAAGCTCATTACTAGAACATTCTTCAAGTATGCTCATAGAGTCATTTTCACAAACATCTTTAGTATGCTTCATGTTGACCTTAGTCAAATCTCTTTTCATAGCACACCAAGGGGTCTAGGATCACACTCAGGTAATTAAACCATAGCGAATGTACCCGCTCTGATACCAATTGAAAACTCAAAAATGTGACGAAAACACACGAGCTGTTTAGACCCCCAAAATAAAGTTACGACGTGGTTGATTTTACACTAACTTAATACTAAGTGTGGAATAGTGTAAACACAAGCGTATAAGCAAGCCAATACAATGGTTGATTAAATTCAACCTTACAATATGTTTCTCTATTTCTCTGTATCTCAATACCTCTTGGACCTTTCATTGTATTTAATTTTGACCGGTGGTAGGTCTCTCTATCTTTGTATCTCAATTCCCGCATGCATCTTTAGGTTACCAGTGTTGGTTACGGTGGTCTAAGTTTGGCAAGGGATGGTGATGGCCGGCCGTACGAATTCTGTCTCAACTATATCACAAGCTTTTTTTTTTCTCCTTCCCTTTCTCTGTATCTCTAGTTTTTTTTTTTTTTAAGTTGCAAGCCTTTTTTTTTAACCATTTATATATATATATATACACACAAAGACTATCAAACAGTGTTAAGGTTGTCAAACAATGTAATTTATCGCTTTTTAACTTATACGTGGCTGTATTTTAGATTGGCATTTTTCCTACATGGCAGCACCACCTTAATTGCAGGAAAAATGCTTCTACTATTATATATAGTCTATGAAGATGATACTAGTCGAGGGGCCCGCACGATGCGCAGATAATGTTGTAAGTCGCTATATGAAAAGGTTATGTAGAATGCTTAACATAGTTTAAAGTAATAATATGAAGTAATACATTTTTTCCAATTGCAAAAAATTCTTGCAATTAAATTTTCAATTAGAATTGTTTATACCAATGACATTAGCGAATCAGTTACATATATGAGAAGCTCACTTGATGTTAGTGATGTAGAGAGATATAGTTGGGAAAGAGTGAGTTAGATTTATTCCATACTTAAATGATGTTATATATAGGTTCCTCCTTATATTATCATGAACTATTTTTTTTTTTTTTAGAATCACAAAAATTTATAGTTATTCATAATTTGTGTGTGAATGTGTGTGTTTGATTCCAAAAATAAATAAATTAATTAATAAAGGAGGAGAAAATTGGGAATAAAACTCCTTTCCCATGCTTCTAGATCATAATTCATGAAAGATTTTGTCACACAATCTTCCTTGCTCATTGCTCCAATGAGCAACAGGTAAAATAACTATTTTTCATCCATGGCAACATCTATTCCTCTCCATTTTTCCTTAAGGTCTGTTTGGATAGAGGGAGGAAGGAGGGAGAGTGGAGGGGAGTAGAGTGAAGTTGGCTAAAAATAGACTAATTTTGAGCCAAATTTACTCTACTTTACTCTCCCTCCTTCTCCCTTAATCCAAACAGACCATTAGCTCTTCAAGATATGTGGTTTCTATGATCTGTTACCATTAATATAACAAAATGGATGTCCTGCCTCATGCCCATTACTGACCTAAATGCTGCAATCCATTAAAAACCCTAGCATTATTACATTCTAATTAAGATAAGAATAAATATTTGTAAATTCTTGGCACTAACTAACTAATAAAACATCTCCTTAATTTGTATGTGTCATACATTTGGTGCATGTAACTCCAATATAAATTGCATGTCCGTATTAACAATCTACACAAAGGTAGAAATTTTTGGATGGAGGTAGGGGAAATTTGGTTCAAGTATTTCTTTGAATTCTATTGGAGAAATTGAGAAAAGAAAGGGAAAAAAGCCCACCAAACCTCACTTTGTCATTGCCAGTAGAGAGTATTTTGGTCGCAAAAATTGCATTGGCAGCTTCTGTATGGTGAACTTCATTTCAACTTGTGTGACATTGGAATTGTAATTATACTATAGCCCTCCATAGACACAACATGCCATTAATGATCCTCAAATCCTACAAAATTAAACCATTAATCAACATGAGAAAATGAATTTGGAAGTTGTAAATGTATGGCATAATTATCTTTAGCTGTAACATGAGTTTTTGTGTGAAGTTTACTCAAACTAATGCAAAACTGAGTGAGGCATTTTATCAACCACGTGATTTGCATGTTCCAAATAGGAATAAGATGAATATTTTGCAACATGAATCCACCCAAAGATTACACCTAAGCAAAAGCCTATTTCTTAGGGTGTTCAAAAAGCTCCTTTCCTTTCTCCATTACACCTCCTTCTTTGATTTGTTTCTACATGGTTAACATTTAATAGGAATATATTGAACAACTATGGTATTTAAATAAACAATGATTATCCAACAATCATGTAGTCTAAACCCAAAAACTTCATAGCAATTTGAATAAACAACAGTGGAATAATATAGCTAGCATAATCAAAAGAGACAAAAGAGAAAGTACCTTTAATACAAAGGCCTTTGAAAGCCTCTTCACTGTGAACCAAAGAAGTTGGGGTCGCAATTGTTGATAGAACCAAACCTAAGCTCCACTGATTGAAGCAAAAAGAGATGGGATTTTCAAAACAAATTAATGCTATAAAATACCAAAAGATTATACATTGAACTAGAATTGTGAATCCAAAAAGCACAAAGTTGTCAAACAAAACAACAAAGGGAAAACCAATTATGCATGGATAAACACATCTAAAGCGGATTAGCCACAAATCCATTATTAATATATATATATATATATATATATATATATATATATATATATCATGGGAGGAAAAGAGGAAAAACTCACCATGAGTTTGTACTGGTAAAAAACAGTGTGAGAGAAAAGAGAAATTAGAAATCTTAAAGGAATTTGATTCCAAGGGTTGTAGCTGAAGCATCTGAAGAACTAGAAGAGTCAAAGACTCAGAGATGAAAAGGGATGGCATATTATTTATTACCCATTAACTAATTCTCATCATTTATGTAAGCTACTAAAGATGGGCTTGAGTTTTTTACGATGTATGGTGTTTTAGTCGCAACTTTTGGCCACTTTAAAACGTTCTTTTGTGAAGAATGTAAAGAAGAAGTTAATGCGGAAGGCTATATGCAAGATTAGAGAGCCATATGGCAGAACCTTATGCTCTCACATATGAGATCTCTGTTTTTATATATATATATATATATATTGATTGATTGATTTGAGAGCCAACCTTTACTAATCAACTTTGAGAGAGATGATCTTTGAAAATATCAATGGCGGCTCTAAATTTTTGTTTTTCAATGTAATTATTAAGATATTTAATAAAAAGAAAACTTGAATATATTGATTTATTGAGTTTTAAAAAAAAATAAAAATAAATAAAAAACACCTCAAATACATGAAGTTTTACAAGTTTCTTTTACGAGTCTTCTTATTTTGAAATTATTATAAAGTAGTTTATTATCAATTGTCATTCATTATTGTTAATGTGGATAGGTGTGACCATTTTATTTTGTTAAGTTTGTGTAACATTTTTATTTTTATGATGTTCTTATTATCTATTTGTCATTTTTTCATATAAAAATATTTTAAACTAAATAACAAAACTCAACCCACTGACACTGTATAAAATTGGTGCATATAGCCATAGTCATCTGTAAATAAATAATGAATACACTAAGTGTCTTTTTTTTTCTTTTTTTTTGGTTGAGAAACACAATAAGTGTTCAATTAACCAATCAAATGTTGCCAAAGGCTTTGTAGCTAAATTGGCACCTCCCCATGCACAAAGTGCTTGGGAGTTTGCCCGGGGGGGGGGGGGGGGGGGGGGGAGGGTTTGAGCTGCGGGGTTAACAGTATGTTGTAATTATTTCTCAAAAAAAAAAAAAAAACCAATCAAATGTTTAAACAATCACTAATTAATTTCACTATTTTATTTTCATTGAATTACTAACTTTATAACAAAAAAGTTATTATAATATGATAATAATACACACACATATAACAAACCAGATGTATTTCCTAATAACTAAATTATATAAATTTATATATGTTTATACTATACACACACACATCACAATTCACACAAATAACATTATAACATAATAAAAATAAAAATAACGCATACAATTAGTATTAGACACATACTCATACACGTATAATATAAAATTATAATAAAGAGAGACACTCATAACTCACAAACACTAACTTTTACTCTTAGAGTTAGAGATGCCAAGATAGTCTGATAGAGAAGAGAGATGAGATGAAATTCAGGAAAATGAGGTTAGAGACTAGAAAGAGATAATCTGTGTTGTTTAGCTTTGGCTGGACTGATATGTGATTATGTATGCAAGATTTAAGCCAATGTATGCAAACATACGTTTAGGGGTAAATTAAACCAATAAGTAAATATATATATATATATATATATATATTATAAAAAAAATAAATAAAAAAATAAAAAAAAAAAACATTCCAAGTCAAGGGGTTTAACCATTCAAGTGAACTCCTAAACATAAATGGCTTGTTTGGAATCTTTGGATTGAGGGGGATGGAGTGGGAGTAGAGGAGAGTAGAGTAAAGTTGGCTAAAAATTAGGTTAATATCCGGCCAACTTATCTACTCTACTCCCCCTTTCTCCTCCTCAATCCAAGCAAGCTCTAATGTTGCCCAATATAGTTTTTTTCCTTCTAAGCTCAATAAAAGGTATGCATGAGTTATAGTGAGTAGTAACTATAGAATAGTACCTGCGAAACTATAACTTGTGTTATTTATATTAGAGGGAGGTGGGGTTCAAACACAAGGCAAAGAGGAGGGATTCTGATTAATGGTCGTAAACAGGCCTGGCTTATGGAACATTGGTATGGAAATAACATAATATAAAAAATTGCATTAGTAGCACTCTTTCTTTTTTAAATAAAATATGGATTGAAATCTATGATACATATTGTTCCATCATCGTAATTGTTCTTTCCTATCATGTAAAGACATCAAAGATTTAGTTTAGGTACAGACGGGATTGACTAGAACAATTCAATTAAAGTTGTTGAAGGGTTATTAGAGATATTACAAAATTTACTTTATCAATTTTATAAACTCATATTTCTCCAAAAAAAAAAAACAAAACAAAACAAAAAAAAAAAAAAAACCAAAACAAAACAACAAACAAAAAACAAAAACAAAAACTTTATAAACTCATGTGCCACTAATAATAAAAAAATAATTCTAATATATTTTATTAAAATGTTAAAAGTGAAATCACATTTATTACGACATGAAATTGTAAATTTTTTTTTTTTGGTAGTAAAAATTATAATAATTTTAATATTCTAAGAATTAAAAATCATTGCATTATCTTTCAATGAATTAACTGTACCCACAAAAAATACCAACTCTATGACAAAGTCAATTGTGTTGTGTGCAAGTCCATTGAAGTCTTTTCCTTCCTTTCTTTTTACCCCAAATAGTGTAAAGTTATTGCAGTTGGAAACAAAGTCATTATATTGGAAACCAAGTCATATTTTATGGTTTTGTAGGTGAATGTGTATCATGCAAAACATATACATACATTCACGGTGGGATCAATATTGTTCTTTCTACTAAAAGCTTTCAAAATTGAACTTAATCATTTCTTCTAACACAACAAGATCAGAATATTATTCTAACTATTTTCCTTTTTACATTCTGTTCAACATAGGCTTATGTAACACAAGATGATACATTAATGATGACTTTAACTGTTAGAGAAGCCGTGTATTACTCAGCTTAGCTCCAATTACCTGACTCCATGTCTAAATTGGAGAAGTACAGAGCAGAGACAACAATAAAAGAAATGGGTTTGCAAGATGTAGTGGACACTAGAATTAGGGGATGGGGAGTTAAAAGGCATTAGTGGTGGGTGTAAGGCTAAATTTATTCAATCATGTGTTGGCTTTATTCTGTGCCAAATTTACTTGTAATTTAGCATTTAGATACCCTATATTTAAGTGGGATTTATGTAAGGATTGTGTATGAGAGAGTGTGAAGAAAACTCAAGATGTGTGCAATCAAAGGAGTCTCGCAACTGGATCTTGCGACTGACTCACGACTAGCAAGTCACCAAAGTGGCACACGTGTGAAGCATGCAGGGGAGCTGAAGGGTCACGACAATTGGAGCACTATAGGACAAAATTTCCAATCTGGCCAGGTAGTTAGCTCGCAGCTCAGACTCGCGACTCGTTCTAGTTGTAAGGTTAAGTCGCTAGAATGCCCTGTTTGGATATAATTGACTTTTTGCATTCCTTATACACGCTACTATAAATACCTTTGTACCCACGAAATGTAGAGAGCTTCCAGAGAGATTTTTGAGAGAGAAACTCTAGAAAAAAACAAGATTGACTCATCCACAATCTTTATTATTTGATTCTCCGAATTCCTCTACTCTCACCATTTTCATTAACATATACCTGAGAGGTATATTTGCCAAGTCCTTATCTCACCATATCCATATCAGTGAGGAGGTGTTTTGATGCTTGGGAAGCAATTTAGAGAGGACCAATTTATTTGGTTGATGCAATGGGCTTATTGCAGGATTCGGTAAGCTAAAGAAGACAAGGTTCGGTGTAACCCTGTTGGAGCAAGAAGCTTGAAGGGTTTAGGTGCACTGGGTAGATTAGGCTTAGAGGATCTTCTGCTATTCATGTATACCAACTATATTTTTTAGTGGATCATTTACTGCTTGGAGGGTGGCGGAAAGGTTTTTCACCGAGTACTTCAGTTTCTTCTTCGATAACACATTGCCGTTTATCTTTGTGTTTACATCTCTCTTTCCTTTCTCTTTACCTTTTAATTGATATTGCATTTGTAATTAATTATGGTTTAGAGTATGTTACTAAATGTTCAAATAGTGTATAAAATACTATGAACATTTAAACCCCCAAATTACAAATTACCAATTCAAGCTTAATATCAAACAATGTATGTGCTGAAAATGAATATAAGCTTATACGAGAATTGATAAAAAAAATCTAAACCAAATAAAACCACATCCATAATAAAAATTAAATGGTAAAGATTAAGGGGGGAGAGATACAAATACAAGGACAACACAAGAATGTGTTATAAAAGAGGAAACTGAAGCCCTCAGCGTAAAACCTCTCTGCCGCCCTCCAAGCAGTCAATAATCTACTAAAGAATGAAGTTGGGATACATGAACAGTAGAAACCCTCCAAGCCTAATCTACCTAGTGTACCTAAGCCTTCCAAGCTTCTTTCTCCAATGAGGTTACGTCGAAACTTTGTCTTCTTTAACTTACCAGATTCCACTAAAGCCCATAGCATCAACCAATAACCATTGGTCCCTTCTTAACTACTTCCCAAAACACCAAATAGCCTTCTCATAGATATGGGTATGGTGAGAAAAGTATTTGGGTAAGAACCTCTCACGGATGTAATAATGGAGAGGATGAGAGTAAATGAATTTGAAAAGTCTCAATGTAAAGATTGTGGATGAATCAATCTTATTTTTCTCTAGGGTTTCTCTCTCAAAATTCTCTCTAGAAGCTCTCTACATTTCATGGGTATAAGGGGTATTTATACTTGGGTGAGAAAAGAATGCGAAGAGTCAGTTTTTCCCAAATAGAATAGTCAAACGGCTTGGCCTCACGACTTGACTGAGTCGCGAGTACAAGTCGCAAGATAACAGAATGGCCAGGCTAAACTTTTTGTCCTATAGTGCTCCAGTAGGCACGACTGTTCATCTTCTTGCACGCTTCACTCATGTACTACAATTGGCGGCTTGCCAATCGCGAGTCACCCGCGAGTCCCAGCCGCGAGTCTCTGCATCCTTGCACAATCTTGAGCATTTCTTCACACTCTCTCACTCACTATCCTTACATAATTCCAACCTAAATACATATTTACTAATTACTAAATTACAAACAAATTTGGCATGGAATAAAGCCAATACAATGGTTGATTAAATTCAACCTTACAATCTCCCTCTTTGGCTATTCCGTGACAAAACCCTACAACAAACTCTAGACTTAACGCGTAAGTTGGGAACAGTTGATCAAAACTCACTCACACCTAACTCTAGAATTTGAGAAGATCTTGAACCATAAGAACAAGTATCTCCTGAAACATAACAACACAATATAATCATTGTATGTAGAAAACTTGTAATGTAGATGGAGCAAGCACAATGCGATCAAGCAGAACAGAAACAAGTAATAAACCAAGGCTTGACCAAAAACGAATAATCACAATGCTCATTTATACATGAAATGAACATCCGGACATGCAAGCTAATAAGCTCAATTGCAAAGTATCATTTGTATGTCCAACACTCAACCAATGCAACAACACTAAGAAATTGCATTAAGGATATAAAATCCAACAAAGGGCACAAGAGTGATCTACTTAAAGAAAATACATGACATTTAACAATAAGTACTAAGGCTACAAAGCATGGGTACATAAACCTTAAAAGCTTGCAAAAGCAACAAGTACAAACTATAAAGTAGTTACCATATCATATCACTCCCCCTATCATGAATCATAGGAGCTGTGATGAACTTGGAACATATATACCTGTAACCTGAAGCACTTACACAAAGCACATTAGACCCTCAAGGTAAAGCAAGTAAGGACAAGTATAATGTAACAAGTAAATTGTGATCAAGTAAGCATGATGTGAAACATGTGAGCAACTTGATCATACACCAAAATAGTCATATAAAAATTATAAAGTTGTTATTTATAACTATGTATTTTTGTTGGCTTATATTCTGTGCCAAATTTGATTGTAATTTTATTCAATCATTTGTACCATGTATTTATTTTTGGATTTCATTGTAAGGGTTGTGTGCTAAAGAGAGAAAGTGTAAAGACTCAAGCAATTGAAGAATGAAGTGTTTTCACAGGTAGCTCACGACTTAGCATCCTGTGAAGTAACTCATGTGACTTGCACATGCTGGAATGCGAAGAGTCAGGCCAGATGGAGATAGGTGTGTCTTACGAGTATCTCGTGAGTAAGGCCTTCCCGCGAGACACCTGCAAGGCATTCTGATCTACTAGTCTGTCCAGTCTGATACACACTTTCTATGCCTACATTATTTATACCCACATTACCCACAAATGTAAAGGAGAGCTTCTGAGAGAAAACCCTAGCCAAATACTTTAAGAGTTAGAGATTGTTATACTCACAATCCTCTACATATTTGTTTTGGGAATTTCCTCATCTCCTACCTCTCCATTTCCATACCATTGAGAGGTTGATAGCCCAAACACTTACTACACCCTTTGAGAGTGTCAAGTGAAGTTTTGGTGCTGCTGGGAAGTATTGGAAGAAGCCTAGAATGGCAGATACAATATGGAGCTTGTTGCAGGATCCGGAGAACTAGACAAGACACTGTTCCTAAAAGTCTTGTTGGAGTAGGAGCTTGGAGGGCTTAGGTACAAAGGGTAGATTAGGCCTGGAGGGTCTCTTGCTCACCCTTGTATCCCAACTGATTGTCTCGTGAATCGATTTCTGCTTTGAGGGCGGCGAAGAGGTTTTTTGCTGAATTCTTCGGTTTCCTCTTTGATAACACATCTCAATGTTATCTATGTTTGCATCTCTCTTCCCTACTCTTATTCATTTCATTTTTACTGCTGTGTTGCTTTAAATATGGATTAGAGTAGTTGTCTTGCTTATACGCTTGTGTTTACACTATTCCGCACTTAGTATTAAGTTAGTGTAAAATCAGCCAAGCCGTAACTTTAATTTGGAGATCTAAACAGCTCATGTGTTTTCGACACATTTCCTAGCTTTCAAGATGAAATTCATCAGAATGGAGTTAGAGACTAGAAAGAGAGAGGTTTTTGATATATGTTGTTGTTTGGCTAACTTTGAAATGGACTTATCTATGTTGTTGTTTAGCTTTGGCTAGACTGATATGTGATTATGGTATGCAAGATTTAAGTCAATGTGTGCAAACATATGTTTAAGGGTAAATTAAACTAATAAGTATTATAAAAAACATATGTAAACTCCTAAAAAAAAAAATTCCAAGTCAAGGGGTTTAACCGTTCAAGTGAACTCCTAAACATAAATGGCTTGTTTGGATTGAGGGGGATGAAGTGGGAGTAGAGGAGAGTAGAGTAGAGTTGGCTAAAAATTAGGTCAATATCCGGCCAACTTATGTACTCTACTCTCCCTTCGTCCTCCTCAATCCAAGCAAGCCCTAATGTTGCCCAATATAGTTTTTTTTTCTTCTAAGCTCAATAAAAGGTATACATGAGTTATAGTGAGTAGAGACTATAGAATAGTACCTGCGAAACTATAACTTGTGTTATTCATATTGCAGGGAGGTTGGGTTCAAACACAAGGTAAAGAAGAGAGATTCTGATTAATGGTCGTAAACAGGCCCTAGCTTATGGAACATTGGTATGGAAATAACATAATATAAAAAATTGCATTAGTAGCACTCTTTCTTTTTTAAATAAAATATGGATTGAAATCTATGATACATATTGTTCCATCATCGTAATTGTTCTTTCCTATCATGTAAAGACATCAAAGATTTAGTTTAGGAATAGACAAGATTGACTATAACAATTCAATTAAAGTTGTTGAAGGGTTGTTAGAGATATTACAAAATTTACTTTATCAATTTTATAAACTCATATTTCTCAATAACAAAAAAAAAACAATAAACAATAAACAATAAAAAAAAAAAAAAAAAAAAAAAAACAAAAACAAAAACAAAAACTTTATAAACTCATGTGTCACTAATAATAATAAAATAATTCTGATATATTTTATTAAAATGTTAAAAGAAACCAATCACATTTATTACTGCATGAAATTAAAATTTTTTTTTGGTAGTAAAAATTATAATAATTTTAACATTCTAAAAATTAAAAATCATTGCATTATCTTTCAATGAATTAACTGTACCCACAAAAAATACAAACTCTATGACAAAGTCAATTGTGTTGTGTGCGAGTCCATTGAAGTCTTTTCCTTCCTTTCTTTTTACCCCAAATAGTGTAAAGTTATTGCAGTTGGAAACAAAGTCATTATGTAGGAAACCAAGTCATATTTTATGGTTTTTGTAGGTGAGTGTGTATCATGCAAAACATATACATACATTCACGGTGGGATCAATATTGTTCTTTCTGCCAAAAGCTTTCAAAATTGAACTTAATCATTTTTTCTAACATAACAAGATCAGAATATTATTCTAACTATTTTCCTTTTTACATTCTGTTGAACATAGGCTTATGTAACACAAGATGATACATTAATGATGACTTTAACTATTAGAGAAGCCATGTATTACTCAGCTTAACTCCAATTACCTGACTCCATGTCTAAATTAGAGAAGGACAGAGCAGAGACAACAGTAAAAGAGATGGGTTTGCAAGATGTAGTGGACACTAGAATTGGGGGATGGGGAGTTAAAAGGCATTAGTGGTGGGTGTAAGGTTAAATTTATTCAATCATGTGTTAGCTATATTTCGTGCTAAATTTGCTTGAAATTTAGCATTTAGATACCCTATATTTAGGTGGGATTTATGTAAAGGTTGTGTATGAGAGAGTGTGAAGAAAACTTAAGATGTGTGCAATCAAAGGAGTCTCGCAACTGGATCTCGTGACTGACTCATGATTAGCAAGTCACCAAAGTGGCACACGGGTGAAGCATGCAGGGGAGCTGAAAGGTCACAACAATTGGAGCACTACAAGACAAAATTTCCAATTTGGTCAGGCAGTTAGCTCATGACTTAGACTCACGACTCGTTCCAGTTGCGAGGTTGAGTCACCAAAATGCCCTGTTTGGATGAAAACTGACTTTTTGCATTCCTCATACACACTACTATAAATACCCTTATACCCACGAAATGTAGAGAACTTCCAGAGAGAATTTTGAGAGAGAAACACTAGAGAAAAATAAGATTGACTCATCCATAATCTTTATCATTTGATTCTCCAAATTCTTCTACTCTCACCCTTTCCATTGACATATCCTTGAGAGGTACATTTGCCAAATCCTTATCTCAGCATACCCATATCAATACGGAGGTGTTTTAGTGCTTGGGAAGCAATTCAGAGAAGACCAATTCATTTAGTTGAAGCAATGGGCTTATTGGGGGATCCGATAAGCTAAAGAAGACAAGGTTCGATGTAACCTTGTTAGAGCAAGAAGCTTGGAGGGCTTAGGTGCACTTTGTAGATTAGGCTTAGAGGATCTTCTATTATTCATGCATCCCAACTATATTCTTTAATGGATCATTTGCCGCTTAAAGGGCGGCAGAGAGATTTTTCGCCAAGTACTTCGGTTTCCTCTTTAATAACACATCGTCATATTATCTTTGTGTTTGCATTTCTCTTTCCTTTCTCTTTACCTTTTAACTGATGTTGTATTTGTAATTAATTATGGTTTAGAGTGTGTTACCAATTTGGATATAGCTTATATTTCATATTCCGCACGTATACTGTTTGTTTATAAGCTTGTGTTGATATTTTTATAATTAGGGGTCTAAACGTTCATTGGTTTTTAATATGCTATTTAAACTTTCAATTGGTACTAGAGTGGGTGCCCTTGTGGTTTCATTACCTAAGTGTGATCCTAGACCCTTTTTGAGATGGATCGGTCTCAATCACTTAATGCTCCTCTATACTTTGATGGAAGCAACTATGCATTTTGGAAAGTCTGTATGAGGGCTTTTCTATATTCCATTAATGAGAGTGTTTGGGATGCTGTAGAGATAGGGTGGACTAGGCCAGAGGCCGCCAAATCCGAATGGGATAAGGTAGCCCTTGTGGTAGCTAACGCTAATAGCAAGACTTTAAATGCTATTTTCTGTGGTATTTCTCCTAATGAGTTTCACTGGATTTCTCATGTTATAATTGCCAAGAAGGCGTGGCAAATCTTCGAGACAACTTATAAAGGCACCAAAAAGGTGAAGGACACCAAGTTGCAAATGCTAACCACACTCTTCGAGGAGCTAAAGATGAGTGAAGACAAGTCATTTAACTCATTTTATGGGAAGCTAAATGAAGTGGTGATTGAGAAAATCAACTTGGGAGAAAAAACGAAGGACTCCAAGATTGTGAGGAAGATCCTATGATCATTGCCAGAGAGCTTTTGTGCAAAGGTCACTGCCATTGAAGAGAGCAAAGACCTTGATGAGATTAAAATTCAAGAACTCATCGGTTCTCTTCAAACCTATGAGCTATCTCTACCATCACAAAGGAAGAGCAAATAACTTGCTTTAAAGACAATCAAAGAGTGAGTAGAAGCTCAAGACTCCTCAGATGAGGATGAGGTCAAAAAGGATGTGGTGTATCTTGTTAAGAACTTCCAAAAGTTCTTAAAGTTCAAAAAGAATGGAAAGTTTGTTGAGAAGGGAAAATTTCCAAATTTCGGGAAGGAGAAAATGGATTTCAAGAAGAAAGATTGGAAGGATTCCTAATCCTCTCAAGGAATCATGTGCTATGAATGCAATGGTCATGGACATCTCAAGAAGGAGTGTCCCAACTATTTGAGAGGGAAAGATAAAGTGTATGCCACTACCCTTAGTGACACAGACTCCTCTAATTCAGGCTCAGAAGAAAGCTGTGATGGAGAGGGAAACTACTTTGCATTTATGACCATTGCTCCCATGCAATGTTCGGATGATTTAAGTGTGTTAGTGGAAGAGATTGGTGAACACACTAAAGTGGAGTCAATGGGGATAGTAGAGGAATCTGATGATGATGAAGATAAAGGATCAATGGGGGATTACAAGAATGCTATAATGCTCTCCTTGAGAAGATCAGTGAATATGCAAAAGTGGTTAGAGCAACCATTAAGAAAATGAAGAAGGCAGAGCAAGATTACGAAAGTCTTCTAGTGCGGTACAAGGAGACTAAATGTGAAGTTGAGACACTAAATGGAGAACTAACTTAAGCCTATTCAAAGATCAAGTTTCTTGAGCTTGAGGTGATTCAAGCTAATGCTAAAGTTAAGTGGGTTCCCTCCAAAAAGCTTGACGAAGTGCTTGCATATCAAAAGCCCTTTTCTGACAAAAGCAGCTTAGGATACACCGGAGAGGCTAGTTCATGCATCATTGTGTCTAAGGAGATGAAGTTTGTTAAAGCAAAGGAACCAGTGGTAGCAACTTCAGCTATTGAAAAAGTGAAGTTTGAGTAGAAGCCAAAAGTGATTGCTCAATGGGTTTTAACAAAGCCTCCAAACCCAGCAGTGGCTAAACTCAAGGCAAAAGGAAAATCTCTTCCGAAGTCACAAGAGGACTGCAAACTCAACACTTTTGCAACCATTGTGGAATCTGAGGACACACTAGATCTAATTGCCATAAGCTTCGGGCATTAAAGAATGGCAGCTTGCAAAGGCCAAGTGGACAAAGAAATGGTAAAGGAAACCTCAAGCAATCAAAAGGGGGAGAAGTTAAGTCTAATATTGGGGATATAATGAAGATGATAGACACCATCACTTCTTGTTTGGCAAACTTCACCCTAAGGTTTAAGAATCGTAACTCAAGTACCCAATCCTCTAAGGATATCACCCCAAATGCACGTGCTGTGTGGGTGAAGAAAGGTACACACGCATAAGCATTAGAACATGTCCATGCATCAATTCTTTCTATATGTTGTGACTTTGCTTGGCTGTTTTCTTTGTAATCATTCTAGCATGTTTGAGAAATTTTTGTTTGTTTGTTTTGCTTTGAATGTTTTTATTTTTGATCAATCTTTACTTATTTCTATGTCAAAAATCCAAAACACATAAAAAGTAGAAAATCCAAAAAGTTTTATCGGCATTATTCTGTTTTGTCACACGCATGTTTTGTCTTGTACTTTAATACAAATGGCTTTGTGCATTTACGAGCGTAGCTTGTTCTTTATACACTCATATCATCGTGGGAAAAATCTTGACATCTATGTGACAGTTGTAAATAGATCTTTAAACTTGTCATGAATGATTAGTCAATGGTTTTGTTGATCTTGAGACTTGCATAAACTTGTGCCTATATATCTTCCCACTCTTTTAATTTTTGCTTAAAGAGATCAACTAATGTAAATCTCAAAAATGAAAAGAGATAATGAGCTGCAAAAGTCATCACACAGACTAGTATTTGACTAGGAAAAAGGGAAAGCGACTTTTATGAAAATGAATGATGCCCAAAAAGCCAAAGGCTTGTTCATCAAATTGAAATATCAAAATTTCATGCATCAATCTCATAATAAGATGTACTGATTCTAAATGATCAAATGTTATGATGTGTATGAAACCAAATGAAAAGTTTCAAAATTATGTAATCAAGTTTTGTGGGAGGTCATATATGCATACTTCTATAATTAAGATTGGGCACTTTTCCTCATGCTAATTGTGTATGTCTTGGTTGAATTGATCATTGAAGTTTCATATTAGACTAAGGACTATCTCATCTTTGATACCCACACACATCACACATGTCTATGTTTAATGAATGCCATATTCATTCGTGAGATTGTACTTGATTAAATGTGTTACACTTACTCAATCATATGCTAATCAAACACAAAAAAATTTTAGTATTTTAATTGTTTTTGGAAACTTTTTTTGTTTTGAAAATTTTCAAAAATTTCAAAAACTGTGCAACTCTGTTTTGGGGACTTACTCTCGCAGGTCAATCCAGTCGCGAGCCCTTAGTTGCGAGCTTGCTCAGAAGCTTTCGCGACTACCTGGCAGGTTAAGCCCCCAGTTGCGAAAAAGACTTAGAAAAATTTCAAATTTCTAGGTTTTTAGCATTTTTGCGACTCACTTTGGCGACTGGTTCACTAGTGGAAGCTCCAGCCGCGAGTTTTACTCAAAATGCTTCGCGACTCCCTTCACGACTTACTCGTAAGTGAACCTTCCAGTTACGAAAAAAACTTGGCGACCTGACTTGGTGACTTGTTCGCGACTCATTTCTGATGGAAATAGATGTGAATGCAACGGAAAATAAGTTTTAAACGGATCTACTTCATTCAATATTGATAACGTGCTCTAAGTAAAATTTCAGAATTAGAGAACAAGTGAATGTACCTTGAAGCGGTGAATTTCAAAACTTGAAGATTGAATCACTTGGGAATACTTTTAATCTTCACTCCAATTCCACTAACGCCCAAGATGTGTGGTCTCTCAATTGGTAACAAAAGGATGACTAAAAGAGTGACTTACACTCTCATACACACCACTTTTCAATGATGTTTTTTCCTCTCTCAGAAAAATTTGAACGTTTTTCCTTTTTGTACATAACCAATTATCTAATTGGGCTGGCCTCTTGAGCCTTTCCAATTGGGCTTAAGTGTGGCTTGGAGTGGGACCAAAAAGGACCAATAAGACACTAGCTCCAATGGGCCTTGGACTTTTCTGTCAACTCTTGACAAGTCCAAAGTTACCATTAACTATATTTAATACCACTATATAAATATAGTTGCACTCTAGGTCTTATCTATAAATTATATCCCAAGACCTTATTATACATGCAACCCCTTCATAAAATATTCGTAGTAATACAAAGTCATTAATATAGACTGCCACTTTGTAAATTACTACATCTTGATCCTTGAGTACCTGGTTTAATCCTTTAATGTTATTCATTATATATTTATGAAATCCAATTCCATAAATATATACTTTAGTCTTACTAAAGTGGTTAGGCCTAACTCTCTAAATAACAAACTCATTAAACTTATCTCAAGGGAATACTTTATGTCTCCGTTAAGTGACTATGAATTCCATCTTGAGAATACATGTTCCATCAACACTAAATGTGGCTGCCCAACATACTGAGATTTTGACCATTACTATAGATCTCACTCCTGATATATCAAAGCAACCTACACCTCATGATCAGGTTCATTATTCTCTCAGGATTAAGAGTTCATGCAAATACAAGTCGTGAGATTTATTATTCATTTGACAGTCTTTAGGAGAATAATAAATCTCACATAGGTCCAGTTCAATATATCTTAACTCTTAAGACATATTAACACATCAACTAGAAGTCTCTACTTCCATGATCAAGATAAATCATCGTAGTTGATATGTTATAGTCTTCGCAGATGAAATGCCCAGTTTCATCACCGACTACGAACTATAATTCTGAGTTTACAAAGAACTTGTGATTTATATCTTCTGTGACTCTTCACATAAATCACATACTATGCATCTCATGAATCAAATGATAATGTCTGAATATTCATGCTCCCATTATTTCAGATAATAATAAAACAAATTCATTAAACACAATATTAAGTCATACATAATCTCATACACAATGTCAAACTTAATATCTTACATAGCATCATACAATAGGATTTAAGGGCACTAATCCTAACAATTTCAGTAGTGAAAAACACGTGTTTTGCACAATGAAGGTTATTTTCAAGGCAGTTTTCAAAAACTTTTCATTTTTTCCCTCACATATTATGACTATTCATAGTCTTGTCCATCCCTCCCTCTTCCAAAATCACCGTTCTCACTCACAAAGCCTCCATTTTCTTCATCATTTCTTCACCAATCTTTAAGAAAAAGGTATGGGCTTTGTTCTTTTCTTAACGTATTTACTATTTCTTGCCCTAAATTTTTTGGATTGTGTGTTTTTGTTGAGATTTGAGCATATGATGTTTGAATATGGTTTGTGGATATTTTGTTGAGTTTAATGTATGGGTTTTGTTGGTTTTAGTAGTATGATGCCTATAATACATGATTTTCATGTTTTTTTCTCATTTTTGAGTATTATACCTTGTCTATGTTGTTTTGTGCATACCATGCTCATGGTAAAATGTCTCATAGACATTATCTTGTGTTTCTGAGGATTTCATGGAATACAATGATTGTAGGGATGACCTTGCTTCGCCATTTGTGAAATTTTCTTTGGTTATGTGTTTTGCACTTTGCCCTAGGTTGTACATGGTGATATTTGTGTGCACACACACACTTTGATATGATTAAGGGCCTAATGCCAAGACTCTATTGTGCTTTGATGCTATATGTCCTCTTATGTCAAGCTGCTATTGAATTATGCTTTAGTTTCATTTTTTTAAGGCCTAATTCATAGTCCATTTTATTGCTACTAACTTGTCACTAATTATTTGTGTTACCATATGTTGTGCTTTGTTTTGTGGTCTTTGCTGCTATGTTTTTGCATATGACTCCAAAGAAAAAGACTACCTCACATCATGCTAACAAAAGGAAGAAAATGGACAATACTCGATTCCGCTCTACCTAACATTTTGAAAGATACAATCAGTTCTTTGAGAAGGCTCCAATCATCCAAGAGCGATTTATGGACTTGGTTGATTTGAAGGATTACTTTATCCCAGGTTGTTTTCAAGATAAAGGTTGGGATAAACTCCTTGGTGATCTCCCTGGGGTGTGTGAACCTTTGATTTGTGAATTCTATGCCAATGCCATTTTACGAGAGGATGAAATCGATTCTTGGATTAAAGGCCATGAGTTCACCATTGACATAGAGGATATTGATGATGTTCTTGGCTTTGAGGATCTGGAGCATGATTTCACTCACTATAAGGACGGAATGCTCTCCATAGAGATGGTTCAATCATATATCAGTGGTGTTAGAGAAGGAAGATGTCGTAACACAACTACTTGTGTTATGATGTTCAACCTGTACCTGATGAAGAAGATGACCACCATTAGTAATGCTAAAGCCGTTTTTCTCATGGAGTTTCGGGAGAACACTTACATTGATATTAGTGCTCATGCCTTCTCTATCATTACTGATGAAACAAGGACAACTTCAAGGGCAAAGCTGATTCTCCCTAGTCTTCTCATGAGGCTCTTTCAAGCAAAAGGTGTAGAAATTCCTCAAGACATTAGTCTCATGCCTATTCCTTATGATATAAATGCTCTAACAATTGTACAAATCAAAGTTCGTCTCCAGGGTGATGAAGAGAAGGGTGATCAAGCTCAAAGGGAGCCTATGGACACCAAGACAGAAGCAGAAGGACAACCCTTAAGCTCACGAAGCCGTGGTAAAAGGAGCCAAGCTTCACCATCTTCTGAAGTACCTCCAAATGCATTTCAGATCATCCTTGAGAGGATTGACGGCCTGCGAGACGTCCAAAATGACAGGCTAACTACCATCCAAGAACATATTAATTTACTTTCAACCAAGTTTGATAGCTTTACTGCACAGCATTAGCTCTTTGACCATTCCGGTCAAAAGGGGGGAGATATGGAGTAGGAGTAGCTCTTGAGGGGGAGCATCATTTTGAAAGGGAGAAACTTTAAGCACTTTTAGTTTGTATTGTTTATGTTTGGATTTAGTTTCAATTATGGGTTTTCATAGCACTTTGCTTTGGTTTGAACTCTATAATTTTAGTATTTAGTTTTCTAATACTTGACTGTGCTGTGTTGTGAATACTTGAATGCTTAGCTATTTAAAATATTTTTTATTATGTACCGTTGCTTTGTAGCTTAGTACTTTTAGTTAATGTTATGCATTTTCTTTAGTACATCACTCTTGTGCCCTTGTTGGATTTTATATCCTCGATGCAACTACTTTGTGTTTTTGTATCAGTGGAGTGTTAGACATGCAAATGATACTTTGCATTGAGCTTATTAGCTTGTATGTCCAGATGTTCATTCCTTGTGTGAATGATCATTATGATCACTATTTATAGTGATTGTTCTTGTTTGGTCAAGCCATGTTTTATTGCTATATTCTTTACTACTTGATCGCATTATGCTTGTTCTATATGCATTTCAAGTTTTCTGCTTACAATGATCATCTTATGTTATTGTTTTCAAGAAAAAACTTGTTCATATGGTTCAAGAGCTTCACAGTTTCTAGAGTTAGGTGTGAGTGAGTTTTGGTAACTGTTCCCAACTCACATGTTGAGTCTAGAGTCTGTTTTAGGGTTTTGTCACGGAATAGCCAAATGGGGAGATTGTAAGGTTGAATTTATTCAATCATGTGTTGGTTTTATTCCGTACCAAATTTGTTTGTAATTTAGCATTTAGATACCCTGTATATAGGTGGGATTTATGTAAGGGTTATGTGTGAGAGAATGTGAAGAAAACTCAAGATGTGTGCAATTAAAGGAGTCTCGTGACTGGATCTCGCGACTAACTCGCGACTAGCAGGTCGCCAAAGTGGCACACGTGTGAAGCATGCAAGAAAGCTAAAGGGTTATGACAGCTGGAACACTATAGGACAAAAATTTCAATCTGGCTAGGTAGTTAGCTCGCGACTCATTCCAATCGCGAGTAAATGCTCTAAAATGTGTGAAAACACAAGAACTATTTAGACCCCCAATTAGATTATGGCTAGATTGCTTTTACTCTAACTTATCTATGTGCGGAGCAAGAGTAAATGAAGCGCAATAAACCGATAAAACTACTCTAGTGCATATGCATGAACAAAAAGCATTAAAAGTAAAGCACAAGAGTAAGGGAAGAGAGAATGCAAACACAAGATAATATACCGATGTGTTATCAAAAAGGAAATCGAAGAACTTGGTGAAAAACCTCTCTGCTGCCCTCCAAGTGGTAATCGATCCACTAGACAATCAGTTGGTATACATAAGTTAGCAAGAGACCCTACAAGCCTAATCTACCCGATGTACCTAAGACCTCCAAGCTCCTACTCCAACATGGCTTCTAGGAACTGTGTCTTGTCTAGCTCTTCGAATCCCACAATGAGCTCCATGTTGCATTCGCCATCCTTGGCATCTATCAATGCTTCCCAATAGCACCAAAAACACTCTCAACACTTTGAATGTGTGTGGGTAGTGTTTAGGTAGAAATCTTCTCTCAATAGGTATAACAATGGAAGAGGGAATGAGAAGAGACTAGAAATATTTCTCTCCAAGAATGGGTAACTCTCTCTAATAGGTGGGTGTGTTGTAGAAACCTCTCTGAGGGTTTTTCTTCTCTCTAAATAGTCTCCTCTACATTTGTGGGTAATGAGAGTATATATAGTATAGGTGAAGGGTAAGAAAGTCACACATTAAAATCCTCTAAGTAAAATATTTCATGACTACCTCAAGAAAAGGTCTTACTCGCGAGACACTCGCGAAAACGATAGCCTAACATGACTCTTCAGCTTCTAATCATGTGCTTCTCACATGCCCTTTTCGCAAGAACCCTTCTCGCGAGCTAGTCGCGAAATGCACTGATTCTTCAATTAAGCTTAAGTCTTCACCAACTTAATACTAAATCCAATACAATAAAATCCCACAAAATACAAAGAACAAAATTAAAGCAATCACAACACTTTTTGTCATAGAATAAAGCCAACATAAAACATAGTTGTAAATCACAACTTTACAGTGAGGTTGAGTCGTCAGAATGCCCTATTTGGATGAAAACTAACTTTTCTCATTCCTCATACACACGACTATAAATATCCTTATATCCACGAAATGTAGAGAGTCTCTAGAGAGAATTTTTAGAGAGAAACTCTAGAGAAAAACAAGATTGACTCATTTACAATCTTTATCATTTGATTCTCCAAGTTTCTCTACTCTCACCCTCTCCATTGACATATCCTTGAGAAATACATTTGTCAAATCCTTATCTCACCCTACTCATATCAGTAAGGAGGTGTTTTGGTGCTTAAGAAGCAGTTCAGAGAGGACCATTTCATTTGGTTAATGTAATGGGCTTATTGCGGGATCTGGTGAGCTAAAGAAGATAAGATTCGGCGTAACCCTGTTGGAGCAAGAAGCTTGGAGGGCTTAGGTACACTGGGTAGATTAGGCTTGGAGGGTCTTTTGCTATTCATGTATCTCAACTATATTCTTTAGTGGATCATTTACTGCTTAGAGGGCAGTGGAGAGGATTTTTGCCGAATACTTCGATTTCCTCTTCGTTAACATATCGTTGTGTTATCTTTGTGTTTGCATCTCTCTTTCCTTTTTCTTTACCTTTTAATTGCTACTATGTTTATAATTAATTATGGTTTAGAGTGTGTTACCAATTTGGATATAGCTTATATTTCATATTCCGCACATATACTATTTGTTTATAAGATTGTGTTAGTATTTTTGTAATTGGGGGTTTAAACGTTCATTGGTGTTTTATACGCTATTTAAACTTTCAATGGGCAAAAAAGGAGAGTTAGCATTAGTATAGAGATCCTAACACGCCCCAAGCTTCTCTTCCTTGATGAACCAACAAGTGGGCTTGATAGAGAAGCATCATATCATGTAATGAGCAAAATTGCAAGCTTAGGTCAAAGAGATGGGATTGGAAGGACCATTATTGCATCAATTCATCAACCCAGCAGTGAAGTCGTTGAGCTCTTCCACAATCTTTGTCTCCTGTCTACAGGTAGAACTGTACATTTTGATCCTGCTTCTGCAGCAAATGAGGTAAGTAGTTAAATATTCTTAATATTTTTGTATCATATATTCATATTAGAGCTGGAATAAGTTATTAACTAGTCTAATTACTTCCAATACTCTTCATCCATCAGATGATGGGAAGACATCTTCAAAAAAAAGATTAAAAAAAATAGAGCATGAATTATGCATTTTAACCTAATACTATTTAGAGATGACATTGCAAATGTTAACACAAATCCCTTCTCGGGTACATAAAAATAATAAGAAAACCTTATGAAGCTTATATATATGTGTGTGTATATATATATATATATATATATTTTTTTTTTTTTTAAGGACGTTGAACAAGGTTTAGCTAGAGCAAAATTGACAAAGGAAGCAATTGAGATACTTCTAAGTTCGTATAAATCATCAAAGAGATACGAGCAAGTACAGAAGCAAGTAGCTGAAATAAATAAACAGGCGAGCAAGTAATAATTTTCCTAATCGTGTATGTTATTTTTTGCATAATATGGTATACAAATTGATGACAGTCACATGACCGGAGAAATGGAAAATAGTTAACAGAAATTTACTTTGGTTTCAGGACCATGGAGAATTGGAGAAGAAGAGAAGCCATACTAGCTTCCTTACTCAGTGCTCTGTTCTAACAAGAAGATCTTTTGTGAACATGTATCGTGATCTAGGCTACTATTGGTTACGCATAGCAATTTATATCACATTAGGTCTAGGCCTTGGTACCATGTATCAAAATATTGGGCATAGTTATGCTTTGATTCAAAAAAGTTGATTAAATTCATAATTTCTAACAACTTAATTTTTTGGAATAATCGAGAACTTAACATTATAACTTTGGTTATTTCAGGCTAGAGGTGCATTGCTTTCATTTATGGCTTCATTCCTAACGTTCATGGCCATTGGGGGATTTCCCTCTTTTGTAGAGGACGTGATGATATTTTAACTTATTTTGTGGTCCAAAAGTGTTTGTTGAATTTATATATGCATCCGGATATTAGTACTTTCACTAATGGCTTATTAAAAAGCTTAATTTGCTCAAATAAGATGCTCTTGACACTCTTTGCTCATATTTTTTTTTAGCATTATAAGTATTGATAAACTTTCTCCAATCATAACCTAGGTATTGTTGGGAAAATTTGTTAAATCCGCTCAATGTGAATTAAAAATTAATGACTACCTAGCAATAGCAATATTATGGAAACAAAAAATTCTAGTAAGCACCACAAAAACACATCCACAAAAGAACACCAAATCTTATGTAAAAAACTCTCCGGTGTAGAGGAAAAAACCACAGGATAGCTTAAAATAATCTACTATGAAATAGAGATTACAACTCTCAAGTTTACACCAAACTTGAGTCCACAATAATTTGAATACACAACAAATTAAATTTCAAATAATAAATACAATCTCACCACAAAGCCAGTAGCAACATCTTCCTCTGAACACTCCAACTTTCCATGGTTGTAGCACTCAAAAACTCTAAGAGAACTCCACCAATTTATCTTCTTTATGTGAAGCTTGAGTAACAAAAAATGTCTCCTTTTTTCTTTTTCACTCTCTCACATTCTCACTGCGTATCTCTCTATCTTCATTTGGATTGCACCTCAAATGTAGTGGCAACTCCAGAAAGTTTTATTAGGGTGGTCATTAAAAAACTTAAATTAAACAAAATTTAATAAAATAAAATTTGAATATATCGATATCACAAAAAAGCACAAATACATAAATCTTTAAAATTTATTCTACGAGCTTCTATATTTTAAAATTGATGTATGATAGTTTCGTTATCAATTCTATCAACTGTATCATTTTCAATGTATACAACCAAACAATCATTAAACTACTGATATCCCATCCAATTACAAACATCTTGCCTAATAAGTAACAATATAAACAAAATACATCATCTTTTTTTATGATCTATTCCAACCAATTTTTGTATTCTTTAAACTAATTAGTATTAAATCAACACAATGCTCCATTTATTTCCTTTTTAGGGAAATCATGGCCTAGAAGTTGACAAAAATCTCTTTGTAAATATGCTCTTCTTATTTCAACCTGATCATTAGGATGAAAAAAATGAGACACTTTCTCATAGCTTATGATCTAAAAGAAAATTATTAAAGTCAACACAGTTTTGCTTAGGATATTAATCTTGCAATACAAGTGATTTCTTTATAAGAAATTTATTCATAGTGCAAAATAAATTAAATAATAAAGGGTAAACTATAAGTTCATTCAATATATTCAATTTAGGCATTCAACTGTTATATTAATCATATTCAATAAAGTATTCAGGCATTACTTAATTTAGTGCATATGCGTATGTACAAAATATATCACATAAATCCAACAAATTCAGCTAAAGATTAAAATAAACACTAAGAAACTAGTCATTTGAAAAGGTATGTCTTTTGAGAACACAATTTAAAAATCACAATTAGAGTCTATTTGGGATCCACTTATTTTGCTAAAAGTACTGTAGATAAAAGAAAAAATTAGCTGAAATAGTACAATGGAACTCATGAATAGTACCAAAAAGTACAATAAGATCAATAAATAGTAGTAAAAATAAGTTAGCTTTTAAAATTGAAGCCAAACACACACTTAGATGAAATCTCTTCCCTCGCAAATATGAGAGCAAGCAAGTTAGCAAGACAAGAAACAGTAGCATTATAAATATTTTCAATGTAATATTGATGGGTAATGGTAAAGTCAATGGGTGGTTAGGATTAGACATGGCAAAACAGGTCAGAATTTTCTGACTCGACCCAACCCGACCCGAAAAATATCTAACCCAAACTTGATTTTTTTGACTCGAAGTAAAAACGGGTTGATCCATGACCCGACCCGTGTTTTTTGCGGGTCAACCTGACCCGACCCGCAACCCAACCCAAACCTGAATCATTTTTTTAAAACATTTTTTTGGGTAAAAAAATAATAATAATAAAATTAAGAGAATATTGGTTTAATTGTTTATTGTAAGTTTTAAGGAAACAATTGATACATTTACATAACTGCATGCAAATTAATTGAAAGATAAATGGTTGAGCATTCTGTAATGAGTAAAGATTTTTAGATATCAAATAGTAAAGTGCATGCCAAGATAATTTGGTTATAATAGAGTTAAAAACATAAATTTAAAATTGTAGACATATGTGAGAAACATTTACAAGTGTGAAAATTGTGAAGCCAAAATATCAAATTAGCATAAATTATGAATGCTTAGACCTATTTTTTTAACAATTTATGTCCAAAATAAACGGCTTTTCAAAATAAATTATGATATTTCTTAGAATGTGTGTTGCTTAACAATGATATGATATTCATAAAAGAGATCATGTATAAATAAGTAAGCAATCAAACTTTAATATATATCTCAATTGAAATAGAGTGTCAACTACAATTGATAATAGATTATAAAATTAATTTTCAAGATTATAAATTTCTTATTTGTTTTTATTCTTTATCAAATGAGTTATCCAATAAGTCATTTGTAATTTGTTTTATATTTTGGAAGGTTAATATTGTATAGAAATAAAACTTGTATATCTGTTTTACTTATCTTTGTATTATTTTATTTTAGATAGCAATGTTAGGATTTGTATAATTTTAAAATTATTAAATAAGTATTAATAATTTTAACTGAGCTCATTCTTAATATAAGTGGTGAATTCAAAATAATGGATTTTACATCAAGTAATTTATTGCATAACTTTTCAAATAGCAAATATATGTTGTTTTCTTTATAAAAATAAAAAAAAAATTTTAAAAAATTCATGTGAAAAATTTAAGTCAACCCGACCCGCAATCCGATTGATCTGATCTGACCTGCTTGTTTTGCCATGCCTAGTTGGGGTAGATAATGAAATGAATTGGACTTTTATCACTTGATTTTATTTTGGTACAAGGCGCAAAGCACATCTATCCATAATACATGGTTCAAACGTGGACGAGGTTTGTCCTCTTGAAACAACAATTTTATTATTATATTTTCAATTTATATTAAAAAATTTGATATAAAAGTATTAAAAACCTCATAGATTCACTTCAAAAAATAATAATAATAATAATTGTTTGTCATTTGATGTGATACTGTTTATAAGTCTTTTGTATTTTATACTACAAATATTGACACATTGTCGGCTCAACAGCTTATTCACCAAATGATGCTCTAATATGCCCGGTCCGTAGTACCGTTTGCTAGTACACCAAACCACTTTACTATCAATGTTTGAGGGAAAAAAATATAAAGAAAATGATACAATGGGTATTAGAAAAAACCATTTTTAAATGTTGATGTTTCCTTTTTTTCCATATAAGTGTTGATGTAGGAATTAAAATTTAGACACATTGGCATTAGACATGCCAAAAGTGGTTAACTACTTGGGTGTTTTCTATTTTTTTTTTATTTTTTTTATTTTTTATGGTAGAGTCCAAATTTATTGTAAGTTAAAAATAATGACTAAATTAATTGTTACTAAAATGTAAAAATCAACAGACCGTAGTCTCAAAATATATGAACCAAAATAGTATTCTTGCCTTTAAAAAATGGTTAAATTTGTTGCGCACAAAAAAAAAAAAAAAAAAAAAACTAAGATAGTGACTTTCAATTATGATTTTTGTGTAAAATAACTTGTGCTTAATAAATTATTTCTTAAAAAATATATTTTTCCAAAGGGTATAGAGTTTTAATGACCCATTATAGAATAGTATCTGTGAAACTATAACTTGTGTTATTCATATTTCAGGGAGGCTGGGTTCAAATATAAGGCAAAGAGGAGAGATTCTAATTAATGGTCGTAAACAAGCCCCAGTCATCGGTATGGAAAGAACATGATATATAAAAATTGCATTAGTAGTACTCTTTCTTTTTTAAATAAAACATCGATTGAAATCTATAATACATATTGTTCCATCGTCGTAATTGTTCTTTCTCATCATGTAAAGACACTAAAGATTTATTTTAGGTATAGACGCGATTGACTTTAACAATTCAATTAGAGTTGTTGAAGGGTTATTAAAGATATTACAAAATTTACTTTATCAACTTTACAAACTCATGCTTCACTAATAAAAAAAAAAATTATTTAGATATCTTTAAATAAAATGTTAAAAGTGAAATCAATCGCATTTATTACTAGGTAAAATTGTAAATTTTTTTTTTTTTGGTAGCAAAACTGATAATAATATTAATATTTTATAAAATAAAAAATCATTGTATTATCTTTCAATCAATTAACTGTACCTTTCACAAAAAATATCCCTCTATTATCAAGTCAATTGTGTTGTGTGAACCACCATGCACTTTTGACGCAATAGTCACTACACAAATATGAATTTATGGAGCAATGGTCAGGGTTTAAGCCTCTAAGGAGGAGTTTCACACATATATACACTTAGATTAGCCTAGAATAGAATTTTTATCTTGTATTAAAAAAAAAAAAAATTGTATTGTGTGCAGATCCAATGAAGTCTTTTTCTTTCATTCTTTTTACCCCAAATAGTGTAAGTCATTGTAGTTGGAAGCAAAGTCATTATTGTTGGAAACCAAGTTATATTTTAAGGTTTTTATAGGTGAGTGTGTATCATGCAAAACATATACATATATTCAAGGCAGGATCAATATTGTTCTCTCTCCTAAAAGCTTTCAAAATTGAACTTAAATAATTTTTTGTAAAACAACAAGATCATAATATTATTCTAACTATTTTCCTTTTTGCATTCTGTTGAACATAGGCACACGTAACACAAGATGATACATTAGTGATGACTTTAACTGTTAGAGAAGCCGTGTATTACTCAGCTCAGCTCCAATTACCTGACTCCATGTCAAAATCAGAGAAGGAGAGAGCAGAAACGACAGTAAAAAGAGATGGGTTTGCAAGATGCAGTGAACACTAGAATTGGAGGGTGGGGAGTCAAAGGCATTAGTGGAGCGCAAAAGAGGATAGTTAGAATTTGTATAGAGCTCTTAACACATCCCAAGCTTCTCTTCCTTGATGAACCAACAAGTGGAATTGATAGTGCAGCATCATATTATGTAATGAGCAGAATTGCAAGCTTAGGTCAAAGAGATGGGATTAGAAGGACCATTATTGCATCAATTCATCAACCCAGTAGTGAAGTCTTTCAGCTCTTCCACAACCTCTGTCTCCCGTCTTCAGGTAGAGCTGTATATTTTGGTCCTGCTTCTGCAGCAGTTGAGGTAAGTAATTGAAAATTTTCTTATTATCTTTGTATCATATTAGAGTTGGAATAAGTTACTAACTACTCTAATTACCTCCAATTTCATATCCCACTCCTTTTATATTTAATTCTAGTTAAATTGCATATTTGGTACTTAAACAAAGATAAAAATTGAGGACCAAATATGCATTTTAACCAAATATTTCGCAGAGATGACATTGTGAATTGTGAGCTCAAGTCCCTTTTTGGGTACTTAAAAATAAAAGGTGAACGTTATGAAGCGTACAAATTTTCATATAGGACGTTGAACAAGGTTTAGCTGGAGCAATATCCACAGACGAAGCAATTGAGATACTTCTAAGTTCGTATAAATCATCAGAAGGGTACAAAAAATTAGCTGAAATATGTAAACAGGTGAGGAACTAATTTACTGAATAATTTAAGTTATTTTTCACATCATATGGCATACAAATTGATGATTGACACATGACTAGAAATGGAAAATAGATGACTGAAATTTACTTTGTTTCCAGGAATATGGAGAATTGGAGACCAGGAGAAGCCATGCTAGCTTTCTTACTCAGTGCCTTGTTCTAACAAGATCTTTTGTGAACATGAATCGTGATCTTGGCTACTATTGGTTGTGCCTAATAATTTATATTGCAATAGATCTAAGCCTTGGTCTCGTGTTTTTCAATCTTGGGCATAGATATGCTTCAATTCAGGTAAGAGAGTATCAAAAAAATTCAGGCACAAGAGAAACTATAGATAATACTGTTCAGACAAGCGATTATAGAACAAGTATAAGTTGATTTCATTCTTGCATGTCACATTAGATGATTAAATTTATAATTTCCTAATAACAACCAAGTTTTTGGGATAATCAGCAACTTAACATTGTATGACATGGTTGGATTTAAAATTGAACATTGTAATTTTGGTTGTTTTAGGCTAGAGGTGAATTGCTTTCATTTGTAGCTTCATTCCTAACATTCATGACCATTGGTGGATTTCCCTCCTTTGTGGAGGACATGAAAGCATTTGAACAAGAAAGATTAAATAGGCATTATGGTGCTGTTGCATTTGTTATGAAGGACCTGAATACTTTTTGTACTTTTTTCTAGTGGTATTTGCTTGTCTGCTGCTGGTCGAGAGCCTAGTGATGATCGTTGCAAGTATCGTGCCCAATTATCTAATGGGCATAATAGGAATTCAAGCGCTAATGATTTTAGTTGGTGGCTTCTTCAGATTGCCAGATGATCTTCCTAAACCAGTGTTTAAATACCCATTACATGAGATTGCTTTTCATAAGTATGCTTTCCAAGGAATGTTCAAGAACGAGTTCGAAGGAGCAATATTTTCCACTGACCAAGCTGGAGGGCCACCCATCATCACTGAAGAAGTAATTTTGAGAGTTTTGTGGCAAGCTGAAATGGGTTACTCTAAAGAGCATCCCCAACCGGCCTTGGAAATGTCAAATGTAAGCAATATTTGACATTTAAGCCCAAAATACACCCAGCAGCTGGAAGGTCAAAAGTGGGAAATTGCAAATTTTTTTGGCATAGTTCTACTATAGCACTATGCCAAAAATAATATTAATATTTTATTCAAATTTTTTTTCTCTCTCGTCTCTCATCTATCTCTCCGTCTTTCTCTGTCTCTCACACTTTCCTCTCTTTCTCCCTCTTCTCTATCACACTCTCAAATACTCCATGGCGTTGAGCATCACGCACCACATCGGAGCTCTCGCCAGAACTCTGAGCCGATCTCTCCGTGACACGAGCTAATCTCTCTGTGATGATGCCATTGGATAGCGTGACGATGAACAACGCGGTGAATAGGTGGAAAGCAATGAACGCGAGTTTGCAAGCACTGAAGAGTACCAGAGTTGAGGGGAGCATGATGGACGTGTGGTGGGGATTGGTGGAGAGAGAGGCGACTGGATTATACAATTGGGGTGGGTATGGACCGGTGCAAATTGGTGGGTTTCTCGGTGGAGATTGGTGGGTTGCCAATGTTGCCGATGATGGTTTCACTCAAGATCGCTGATGATGGTTTCGTTTAAGATCGCTGATGTCGCCAATGATGGTTTCACTCGGTGGATGTGGTAGTGATCCAGTGGGTTTTTTTTTTTAATTTTTTTTCCTTAATTTGGGTTTTTGGTTCCGGTGGGATTTTAGTGGGCATGGTGGCGTGGTAGGAAAGGTGGTGGTGGTGTGGTGATGATTGGGTTGTTTGGTTGTTGAAAGAGGGACAAAGACTCAGAGAGGCAGGGATAGGGATGAAGAGAGAGGAGTGATAGATAACTTTTAAATATTATTTTATTATATAATTTATATTATTTTAGTGTGTAGGATTGTAAAATAAAAGTTAGGATGTTAAAAGTATTGAAAAATAGTATGATATAAGTAGTAAAGTAGCTTTTTGGGATGGTAAAATAAGATGACATGACATTTCTAGATGGAGATGCTCTAAGTGGGTCAATCTTGCTATCTTGCTAGGGATGGTAGTTATTTATCGACTTATGTTTTTGGGAATCATCAAGGCTAATGAAAAAGTCAAGCCTATGACTAAGGCTTTAATTTCAATGTCTCCCAAGCAAAATACACAGGTTACAATGACTGCTTCTTCTACACCCTTAAAATGAGAGATGATGTAGGGTCTGTTTAGATATCGTTTATTGCTAAAAACTGAAAATACTATAACTGTGGGGGAGAAGAAACCAGGCCCAACATTACCAGGCCCAACATTGCTAAAGCCCAACATTGTGAACTAAGGGCCCACGAAACGGCTATCTTACACCCGAAGATAGAGAGAGAGAAAAGGGCAAGGCCCAGCTAGGAGTGGGATCTTCATGAAAGATCACCGCTGTCCGAGGAAGGTACTTCCTGTCCGAGGATAGTATCTCCTGTCCGAGGAGGACATATCACTTTAACAGGAAGTCTCAGGTTATTTGAGTACGAGAATGGCCAGAGTGGCTGTCCGAGGACTTCACCAAATCAGGATAAGCTCAGAGCAAAGGCTGGAGATGATAAGAACGAAGAAATATCTAATGGGAAAGCTGCTGCCACCGTATTTAATGCACTACAACAGCTTTCCTGGCCGCATTTATGTGGAGAAGACCTCTGAACAGTGCACCCTCAGCTACCGCCACTCCCAGATAACTAAAGCATATCCATGATGTGACATGCACTCAAGTAGATGCACAGATGAAGAACAAGTGGACGATGAAGATGATGGGGAAGGATACTATATAAAGAAGAAGAGATCTTGATAGAGGGGATCGGGAGGAGAAAAGAAAAAAGAAAAAGAATAGTTTTACTGTAGTTCTGAACCTTGTAACCATTGATTGTTCAATGAAACACCTCCTCGGACATTGACAAAAGAGTTTTCTTGGTGTTGTTTTATGTTTCTTTCCTGCTTAACGTAATCCTGTCCATCGTTGTTAATATCAGACCCAACCCAGCTCTTTCACCCACTCTCTACAAATTTATTGTTCAGGGCACGTTGGGCCTTTGATCCATACTTTTGGGCTAAGGTCACGAATCCATCCCTTATAATTGGCGTCGTCTGTGGGAAGAGCTTAAACGATTGGGGAAGAATAGCAGTGGATGGTAATGGCTGATCAAGGGCAACAACCAGCAGAATCCGGGGCCTCCCAACATGTTGATCCTTTTCTTAACCTGGAGCGTAGGCAGGATCGAGAAGGTAGTGTACATACTACACACACTGAACGATCCCATCCTCGTGGTGGAAGTCATGTTTCCCATGCAGATAGAGATTGAAAGGTTGAAGAGGGAATTACGGATGGAAAAGAGGAAACGTGCTGCACCACATCCTGATGATGACCTGGATGATGAACAAGACATTACTTATCAGCAGAACTCTCAAACTCCAATCAGCGAAACCTTTTCGTATGAAGCTGAACACCCTCGTGAGAAGCGACCACGAGAACTACCATATGGAGGGATAGGTAACGATGCCATGAGTAAAGCCATGAATCAGATTTCTAGGTCACCTTTTACACGAAGGATCGAAGGAGCGGAGCTGCCTCGGCGTTTCAATCAACCAACCTTTACTATCTATAATGGCAGGACGGATCCTGTGGAACACGTCAGCCATTTTAATCAAAGAATGGCTGTCTATGCCAGGGATGAGGCTCTGATGTGCAAGGTATTCCCCTCGAGTTTAGGTCCTGTAGCCATGAGATGGTTTGATAACTTGAGGGCTAACTCCATTGATTCCTACCAAGAGCTTACTCAAGCTTTCGGATCACGATTTGTCACCTGCCGAAGAGTGCCCAGGCCCCTATCCTCCCTTCTGTCTTTAAGCATGCGTGAGGGGGAGACACTGAAGGCGTACTCGGACAGATACTGGGAGATGTTTAATGAGATGGAGGGCAACTTTGATGCCATGGCTTTAGAGACGTTCAAGTTAGGTCTCCCCACTGATCATGGTTTGAGAACGTCTTTGTCCGGCAAGCCTGTGGACAGCATGCGCCAGCTTATGGATCGCATCAAGAAGTATAAAAGGGTGGAAGAGGATAGGCAACAAGAGAAGGGTAAGGATAAGACCACCACCCAGGACAGGAGGGACTTTAAGTCGAATCGCTACAACAACAGTAAGCCGAGGAGAGATTTCGTTGGGCACTCAAGTTCAACAAATGCCCAAACAGTTAATACTGTGTTTAAAGAGCCTGTTCATCAAGTTCTAGATAAGATAAAGAACGAACCATTCTTCAGATGGCCGAACAAAATGAAGGGGAATCCGGAGAGACGCAATCACAATGTCTATTGCCAATATCACCAGGATCATGGGCATACGACTGAAGATTGCAGAAGTCTATGGGACCATCTGGACCAGCTGGTCGCCGAGGGCAGGTTGAAGCACCTTTTGCATCGCTCTAGTGGGCGGGGACAACCGGTCTCGGATTCCGAAAGGGGGGACTCTACAAAACCCCCTCTAGGAATTATTAATGTCATTTTTGCAGCCCCGGGAAGGACCGGGTCCCGTCCGTCAAAGGTTATGTCTGTGGCTCGGTCGCCGGTAGAAGATGCTGACAGGAATCCGAGGATCCCTGGGAATGCAATATCCCCCATGCTGTGCTTTTCGGACGAGGATAAGGCTGGGACTATTCAACCCCATGAGGACGCATTGGTTGTCACTCTCAGGATTGGAGGGTATGATGTGAAGAGAGTTATGGTAGACCAAGGCAGCGCGGTAGAGATTATGTACCCTGATCTTTTCAGGGGATTAAATCTCACACCCAGTGACTTAGCTCCGTATTGCTCCTCTATATTCAGCTTCGAAGGGAGAATGGTCACTCCGAAGGGACAGATCCGACTGCCTGTGCAAGCTGGCACGGAAATTGTTGAGGTTGATTTCGTGGTAGTAGACGTCTATTCCCCCTATACGGCAATTGTCGCTAGGCCCTGGTTGCATACACTGGGGGCTGTCTCTTCCACTCTACATCAAAAAATCAAATATCCTTCCGAAGGACGAGTCTGTGAAATTCGCGGGGATCAATCCTCGGCTAGGCAGTGTCTAGTAGCGGCAATACGGCATGGATCCAAAGATAAATCTTCAGGAGGGGTGATCAAAGACCTATAGCATTTAAAGGAGCGGATGTCACCTGCTGATGGGCAGGGTGAGGGTGTAAAATGTGAGGACTTAACACGGGTCATGGTTGAATCCGATCCTGAAAAGTATTTTCAAATTGGGGCACAGATACCTCAGTCAGAAAAGGAAGAGCTAATTGTTTTCCTCAAAAGAAATATTGATGTTTTCGCATGGAGCACTTATGAAGCACCGGGGGTAGATCCAGAATTCATTTGTCATCATTTGAAGGTCAATCCTCTAAGCAAACCAAAGAAGCAACCTCTTCGGCGGCCATCCAGAGAGCACGTTGAAGCAGTCAGAGAGGAGGTAGGAAAGCTCAAGCAGGCCGGGGCTATTAAAGAAATTTTCTACTCCGAATGGCTAGCAAACACTGTAGTGGTAAAGAAGAAAAGCGGAAAGTGGCGGGTCTGCGTAGACTTCACGGACTTAAACAAAGCCTGCCCTAAGGATCCCTTCCCTATGCCGAAGATTGACCAGCTGGTGGATGCTACTGTCGAACATCCTCGAATGAGTTTCTTAGATGCTTTTTAGGGGTATCATCAGATTCCCCTTGCTTCAGACGACCAGGAAAAGACCGCTTTTGTTACCCCCATTGGTAACTACCACTATAAAGTAATGCCTTTCGGTCTGAAAAATGCAGGTTCTACTTATCAGCGTATGATGACCAAGATGTTCGAATCACAGTTAGGCAAGACCATCGAGATTTATATAGATGATATGGTAGTTAAAAGCAAACTTGTTGCTGACCATTTGAAGGATCTTGATGTGGTTTTTGAAATCCTGAGAAAACATAAGTTGCGCTTGAACGCTTCGAAGTGCTCGTTCGGAGTTGGGTCAGGCAAATTCTTGGGCTACATGGTTACGCACAGGGGAATCGAAGTTAATCCTGATCAGATTAGGGCTATCCAGGATCTGCAGCCTCCTCGGAATCCGAAAGATGTGCAGAAGCTAACAGGAATGACAGCCGCGTTAAATCGGTTTATATCCAGGTCGGCGGACAGATGCAAACCCTTTTTCTCCCTAATTAACAAATGGAAGGGTTTCGAATGGAACGAAGAATGTGCCTCAGCCTTCCAACAGCTCAAGGATTATCTATCTCGGCCACCGATTATGTCCAGCCCTGAACCCGACGAGGTTTTATTTGCATACATCGCAATGGTCCCACACGCTGTAAGTTTAGTGTTGATAAGAGTGGATCAGGGAGTACAGAGGCCGGTCTATTGTGTAAGCAAATCATTGCACGAAGCAGAGGTCAAGTATTTGCCACTGGAAAAAGCTATCCTGGCTGTGGTGCTAGGAACGCGGAAATTGCCTCACTACTTCCAAGCCCATACTGTCGTGGTGCTCACCCAGCTTCCACTTAAAACGGTACTTCGAAGCGCGGACTATACGGGGAGGATAGCCAAATGGGGCACCATTCTAGGGGCTTTCGATATCAAATACATGCCTCGCACGTCAGTTAAAGGCCAAGTACTTGCAGATCTGGTGGCCGAATTCACAGAGCCTAGTTTGGAAGATGTAGAGGTAAGGCCGAGCATGGATGAAAAATCGGTTGGTCTGGTTTCTCAACAGGATCCTGCTCATTGGGAGTTGTACGTAGATGGCGCTGCAAACCGGAAAGGTTCTGGAATTGGGCTGGTCATGACATCTCCAGAGGGGATCATCATCGAGAAGTCACTAAGGCTAGATTTTAACGCCACAAATAATGAGGCTGAGTATGAAGCCCTATTGATGGGAATGGTCATGGTCCGAAGGATGGGAGGAAAAGCCGTTAAGGTGTTCTCGGACTCAAGACTGGTTGTGGGCCAAGTTCAAGGAGAATTCGAAGCCAAAGACGAGAGGATGCAGGGCTATTTGAACAAAGTCAAACGCTTGGAAGAGGAATTTGTGTTTTTCAGTCTCATGCATGTTCCCAGATGTGGCAATGCACACGCTGATTCTTTGGCCACATTAGCCACCTCTTCGGATCAAGATTTGCCGAGAGTTATCATCGTGGAGGATCTTCATGAGCCCACTGGAGCAGGAAGAGACGCAACTCAAGTATACCAGATCCGAAAAAGTCCATGCTGGATGGATTCCCTAATCGAATTTTTAAAAGATGATGTCTTGCCAGAAGAACAAAAGGAGGCTGACAAGATCCGAAGGAGGGCCGCTAGGTTCTGGATGTCCGAGGACCAAAAATTATATAAACGTTCTTATTCGGGGCCATATTTGTTGTGTGTCCATCCGGAAGCCACTGAGGCACTACTAGAAGAGTTACATGAAGGTATTTGTGGAAGTCACACTGGAGGCAGATCATTGGCGCATCGGGTTCTTACCTAGGGATATTGGTGGCCGAGCATGCAAGAAGAAGCTCGGGACTATGCGAAGAAATGTGATCAATGTCAGAGATTCGCACCAAACATACATCAGCTGGGAGGAACCCTTAACCCATTGTCCAGTTCATGGCCGTTTGCCCAATGGGGCTTGGACATCGTGGGCCCATTCCCTAAAGCAGTAGGGAACAGAAAGTATCTCCTGGTCGGAACCGATTATTTCACGAAATGGGTCGAGGCAGAACCTCTTGCTAATATCCGAGATGTGGATGTACAAAAATTCGTATGGAAAAGCATTGTAACCCGCTTTGGAGTTCCACATACCCTTATTTCAGATAATGGATTGCAGTTCGACAGTACCTCGTTTCGGAATTATTGTAGCGAACTGGGGATCACGAACAGATATTCTACTCCCTCCTACCCTCAGGGTAATGGCCAAGCGGAAGCAGTCAATAAAGTTATAGTCAACGGCTTAAAGAAGAGGTTGGACGACGCAAAGGGAAGGTGGGTCGAAGAATTGCCACACGTGCTTTGGGCTTACAGAACTACCCCTCGCAGGTCTACTGGAGAGACTCCTTTCTCGATGACTTATGGGTCCGAAGCTGTAATTCCTTTGGAAGCCAATTTCCCAACTCTGAGAACCAGTTTCTTCTGCTCGGACAACAATAATAAACTCTTGGAAGCTGGATTGGATTTTATCGAAGAACGGAGAGAGAACGCTATGGTTCGGTTGGCTCACTACCAACAAAAGCTTAGACAGGGCTATGACGCCAAGGTCAAATCGAGACCCTTAGAACCCGGCGACTTGGTGCTCAGAAAAGTTGTCGGCAACACAAGAAACCCAGCCTGGGGAAAATTAGGACCAAATTGGGAGGGCCCATATCGCATCACGTCATGTGCAGGTATTGGAGCATATTTTCTTGAAGACTTGGACAGTCATGTAATACCCCGTCCTTGGAATGTAAATAACCTCAAGAGGTATTATTATTAATCGAATTGTTTTCCTGTTTATTTATAATAACACTCTTTATTCGTTCTCTAAGTGTTTAAACTTAAATCTGATCATGCCTGTAGTCCTCGGACCAGATGATCTCGGATTAGTTAACACTCTTTATTCGTTATCTAAGTGTTTAAACTTAAATCTGATCATGCCTGTAATCCTCGGACCAGATGATCTCGGATTAGTTAACACTCTTTATTCGTTCTCTAAGTGTTTAAACTTAAATCTGATCATGCCTGTAGTCCTCGGACCAGATGATCTCGGATTAGTTAACACTCTTTATTCGTTATCTAAGTGTTTAAACTTAAATCTGATCATGCCTGTAGTCCTCGGACCAGATGATCTCGGATTAGTTAACACTCTTTATTCATTTTCTAAGTGTTTAAACTTAAATCTGATCATGCCTGTAGTCCTCGGACCAGATGATCTCGGATTAGTTAACACTTTTTATTCGTTATCTAAGTGTTTAAACTTAAATCTGATCATGTCTGTAGTCCTCGGATCAGATGATCTCGGATTAGTTAACACTCTTTATTCGTTCTCTAAGTGTTTAAACTTAAATCTGATCATGCCTGTAGTCCTCGAACCAGATGATCTCGGATTAGTTAACACTCTTTATTCGTTATCTAAGTGTTTAAACTTAAATCTGATCATGCCTGTAGTCCTCGGACCAGATGATCTCGGATTAGTTAACACTCTTTATTCGTTATCTAAGTGTTTAAACTTAAATCTGATCATGTCTGTAGTCCTCGGACCAGATGATCTCGGATTAGTTAACACTCTAATTTCAGATTAATTAACCCTATTTAACCATTTCCTAGGTGTTTAAATTGGTTAGCATTAATTGGTCAAGTGGTTAATGCTACTTTTCATACACAATACTAATTGTACAAGTTATTTGCAAAAGAAAGTAATTTTGTTTCTCCATAACTGTAATTGCCAAGTAAAATCATTTGTAACACAAAAGGATAATATTAAACTGCAAGTACCATTGTTTGAACAAGAATTACTTCATTGATAAAGATCGGTTTACAATTTTCTCAACATAAAACAAAAAAAAAAGGGAAAGAAAAAATCCTAAGTCTATGTTGGGACTCCCTGAGAAGGACCCGAGGGTGGTTGTTCCCCTTCTAAAGATCCACCCTTCTCATGAGGGGGCTCAGCAGGTGGGACTTGGCCACATGGCAGTGGAAGACCCTGGTTAGGCTCAAGAGTAACCAGAGGGTTCGGCTCAACCAGAGGTTGCTCAGGAGCCTCAGGGGGAGGTGCAAGAGGAGCATCATCATCGGAATACTGCCGAATATCCTCGCCGTAGAAGATGTTCTCTGGCCGTCGAAGATCTGAGTCCGGAGGAACTCCAGCAGCATCTAATGCTTTGCTCCATGTCAGATCACAGTAGTCCCGGGCAACCGAGGCAAACTGCTCAGTGAGATCTTTCTCTGTCACCTCCACTGCCAGTTTATAGGACGCCCTTTTTTCAGTTTCAGTGGCCTCCTTAGCCAGCTGGGCGTCCTTCTGAGCATCCTCGGCAGCCGCCTTGGCCTTCAGCAGCTCGGCTCGAAGCTCTTTGATAGTTTCTCTTTCTGTGGCCAACTTTTTCTGAGCTTCGCCCAGCAGCCTGCGCTGAGACTCGGCCTAGGACTCTGCATTCTTTAAGCCAACATCCAGGCTGTCCCTTTCCTGGGCTACTGCTTTAAGCTGATCCGAGAGCTTCGAGGTCTCTTCTCTTAAGTTGTCCAAGACTCTCTCGGCTTCAGATCTAGCTTGGGCCTCGGCCTGGGCTTGCACACTGGCCTTGCGGCCCCACTCTTTGGCCACAAACACCTGCTGAGTGATCTGAACCAAGTTACAGTGTTAGTATACAAACATAAAAGCCAACACTACAATTGAGAAGCAAAATGGATATACTTACCATGGCCAAGTCCCTTTTCAGAGACATGAAGAGTTCATACTGGCTGAAACGCCTATATGAATCCATGTCTTTGGGCAGAAAAAGGGGCTGCTCCAATGCCTCAGCTATCAGTGCTGCCCGACCACCGTCATAATTTCTGACCGAGGTCTCCCAGGGGAACGGGACACCGTCGAGCTCTAGCCGAGGGGACCATATCCGTTGTCCTCGGCGAACCTCAGCCTGATTTGGATCCTCTCGACTTTCCACTGAGGAACCTCTCTTTTGACGGGAGTCTTTAGCCACCTTTTGCTGTTTAGTCTTAGGTGGCAGCCCCTTTTCTTTGTCCTCGGGTTCCATTGGCCTCTTCTTTTTTAAATCCGGGAGGGGTTTGAAAGCCGGATCAGGAACCTGCGCGACGGGAGGAGGTGGAGGCACATTGGCAGTAGGACGAGAAGTCCCTGTTTCTTTAATTTCCACCTTGTTGGTCCTCTTCTTAAGAAGAAGTCTTAGGTCAGACATCTCTTCCTCCGAGGAGTCTTCAGGTATTGTTGTTAGCAGTAAGGGGGATCGGATGAAAGATTGCCTATCCGCCTCTTCTTCGGAGTCCGAAGGAATGACGTGGACCCCTCCTTCGCTTTCACCTTCGAATTTAAATTTATCAATTTGCTCGTCCAAGGAAGTGGACGAGGATCCGACCCGTTCTCTCACAGCCGGCTGGGCAAGAGGAACTTGCTGGACTAGTCGGACGAGCAGCGGAACACCCTGGGGATTAGGGTGTGGAACTGGTGGGAGATCGTAGGGCGCAAGAAAACTCTTCCAAGCAACGTCTATACGCTGCAATCTGTAATCGCCCTGAATAATGGCGTTCCCTGCTGGCTGGACGTCGGCTGGCTTTGGAGTGTAGCCGAGTATAAGTGGAATAGACCTCAACTGCCTATCTTCGCTGACGTATATCTCCGAGCGCAGTAGATAGTTGAGGGCTTGCACATTGATAAGGCTCAGCCGAGGAGCAGTGTGTACCTTATCTGTAAAACAAACAAAGCAAACAAATTAGAAAGCGGATACAAATACAAACCAAGAAGTAGTTGCAGAAGGAAAAAATCCTAAAGCTATAGTTAGAAACCCTAAGTCCGAGAGGGCACACCTGGCTCTCCTGGCTTGGTCGGACAATGTAGACCGTCGTGCCATTCGCCCGAGACAACCAAATAGTCATCTTTCATCCCCTTATTGGATTTGGGAAGGCAGGAGAACAGCCTCACGACATCAGAGCGGGATTTAAGATAATACCCCCCTCCCCTTTGGCTACGACATTCATACATGTATGCTAAGTCGTGCCAGGTTAGCCCTAAGCCTAACTGCTCATTTACGACGTCGATGGCCCCTAATATCTTAAAGGTGTTGGGTGCGCATTGCTCGGGGGAAAGCCTATGGTTGATAAGGTAATTTCGGGTCACGAGACCCATTGGAATGGTCATTCCTCCCTCAAGAAAGGCGATCATAGGAATTATGACCTCTCCCTCTGCTCGGTCTAGCAATAGTCCCTCTGGGGGACAATATTTCAAATTTACCCCCTGAGGGATATGGTAGGTTCTTTTGAAGTCCTCGATTAACGCTGGACTATCGACAAGATACTTGTATTTACCCATTTTTGTAAGAGAATGGATGGAATAATGAAAGAAAACAGTGACCGAAGAGAAAATAAGGACTCAAGGTACGCTGAGACTTACTATATCACAAGCAAGACGAATCCCCTAACTGGAAATGTGCTTTTGAGAGGGACCCTGAAAGCAGAAGGTGCAGAAATCCGAGAAGGAATGAAGTGCTTTTGAAAATAGGAACTCTCTGGAAACTCTGAAAATGCTCTGAATGCTACGAATGTGTAAAGTGAAAAGAATAACTGCCTGCAGATATTTATATATGGGGACAAACGGAACAGTGTCATTCATCTCGCACGAATAGCGAGGACAAACCCCAACCGTGTGATCCGCGATCCACCGTTGGATACAGGAGACAGAGCCGCCTGAAGCAATTGATGTAACGCCTTGGGAATGGAAGATCTATAGTGGCAATGATGAGGCGCGCGTCTCCACAAGCTCGCGCGTATAAATAGGGGTATTTATGTCATTTTGTTTTCACTTTTATTTATTCTTTCCATTTTATTCTTTTTGTTCCCGCCTATCAAGTCAAAATTATTCCTTCTTCCCGCTTGCACGGGAAAGAAATAAAATTTTGAGGGGCTGATGTGGGGGAGAAGAAACCAGGCCCAACATTGCTAAAGCCCAACATTGTGAACTAAGGGCCCACGAAACGGCTATCTTACACCCGAAGATAGAGAGAGAGAAAAGGGCAAGGCCCAGCTAGGAGTGGGATCTTCATGAAAGATCACCGCTGTCCGAGGAAGGTACTTCCTGTCCGAGGATAGTATCTCCTGTCCGAGGAGGACATATCACTTTAACAGGAAGTCTCAGGTTATTTGAGTACGAGAATGGCCAGAGTAGCTGTCCGAGGACTTCACCAGATCAGGATAAGCTCAGAGCAAAGGCTGGAGATGATAAGAACGAAGAAATATCTAATGGGAAAGCTGCTGCCACCGTATTTAATGCACTACAACAGCTTTCCTGGCCACATTTATGTGGAGAAGACCTCTGAACAGTGCACCCTCAACTACCGCCACTCCCAGATAACTAAAGCATATCTATGATGTGACATGCACTCAAGTAGATGCACAGATGAAGAACAAGTGGACGATGAAGATGATGGGGAAGGATACTATATAAAGAAGAAGAGATCTTGATAGAGGGGATCGGGAGGAGAAAAGAAAAAAGAAAAAGAATAGTTTTACTGTAGTTCTGAACCTTGTAACCATTGATTGTTCAATGAAACACCTCCTCGGACATTGACAAAAGAGTTTTCTTGGTGTTGTTTTATGTTTCTTTCCTGCTTAACGTAATCCTGTCCATCGTTGTTAATATCAGACCCAACCCAGCTCTTTCACCCACTCTCTACAAATTTATTGTTCAGGGCACGTTGGGCCTTTAATCCATACTTTTGGGCTAAGGTCACGAATCCGTCCCTTACAATAACAAAATAATTTTTAAATGTATGAATAGTTCCGTGGGACCCAATTTTAAAGTTTTTTCTATGAAAAAAAAGTACTTGCGGGTCCCATGAACAGTGCACAGGATCTAAAAAAAACATTGGACGCTGGGTCTCACGACACTATTTACATATTTAAAAATTATTTTACTACAGTGTTTTCAATTTTCAACAATAAACGGTATCCAAACAGACCCATAGTACAGGTTTTTTAACTTTTAGCATTATGGATTCTACTAGAAAACAATCTATGTGAAGTTCTACTTATTTATCGAAAGAAATAAGACTAGTTTGATTAGTAATGGTATAGGTCTCTTAAAATTTCTTTCAAAAACTTATGGCAGAGAAGTTGACACAGGCTTTGTTTATTTTGTTATAAAATGCTTTTTAGAAAACATATTAAGCATTTTTCGATATTTGTTCTGCTGTAAAAACTTGGTCAAACTTTAAAACATTTTCTGTTGATCGGAAAGTGGGTGTAACCAATTGTAAAACATTTTACATAATTCATTTATTCTTGGCTCGCATGAACCCCTCCCCCGTGTGAGATATCACATCGTTTGTGGAATCCTAGACGCTGTCGAAGTATTATCCACTTACTTATCTTATGTTTAATAGCTAGTTGAATTTTATTTTATTCGAATACAAAACTATCAATAGATTCTATGTCAATTAAGTATGACAATAATGACACAATCATACCATTCTAATTTGGATTGATTGAGAAAAGAAAAAAAGAAAAAGAAAAAGAAAAAGGTTAAAGTTAAGTGGTCCTCTCTTCTCTCTTTCTAGCATATAGGGATTAGTGGCCTAATGTCATAGACAAGCAATGGTCATTGGCGCTAAGATGGCAATTCTTGGTTGCATTTGCAATGATCGCAACTATGTTTCGCCAATTTATGCCTATGGTTACACCGATGGGGGATGGGGGTGTTGATTTGGTGGGTTGTGCATGGTGGTAGGAACATGCTTTCACCAACCACCTAAATATGTGTGTGTGTGTGTGTGTGTGTGTATGTGTGTGCATGCGTGTGCGTGTGTGTGTGTGTGTGTGTTTTTTTTTTTTTTTTTTTTTGAGGATTTTCAAGAATGCAACCAAACATTGAAAAATAACACATTTTCAACTAAAAACATCTTATAACAAAAAAGATCATTATCAATAGCTAAGTTATTAGTAACTCATCATTGAATACAAGCTTTGCACATATGAAATTGAATTTGAAAGAAATTAGAATTGGAAGCAACACCAACAACTTATATCAAGGATTTGATACCATCTAAAAATTATGGAGTCTCAAATGTATGAGTGGGATTGGTAGAACAAGATCCTCTCAGTTTCACTTGAATTAGAGAGTCCATTTCAACATTAAGATTTTATTTTTTGAATCTAATAGTGCAATGCCAAATTATTTAAAATTTTGAATCGCATGATAATTTTTACACTTTCAGATTTGTAAAATTTAATCTCGACTATAAAATTGATCCATTTCAAATGAATTCGATTATTTTTCAAGACAATAAAGGCAAGTTAGTGATAGGCATCAATACCCTAGACCCAAATGTAGGGCTGTAATCGGTTCGATTCAGTTGGTTTTTTTTTATTCGGCCAACCGAAACCGAAATTTTCAGTTTTTAAAAGTCTCAACCAAAACCGACTGAAATTGTTGAAAAACCGTCAGCTTTAGTTTGTTTCGGTTTCAGTCATTTTTTCGATCAGTTTCGGTTCCAGTCATTTTTTTGATCGGTTTCGGTTCCTTATCATTTATTTTCTAAGAAAGCAAACAAAGAAAGAAAAAAAAAAAAAAAAACCCAAGAGAGAATAAATTGAAAAAATAAACAACCAAGCGCATGGGTTTTTTCAAAACCCTAACTTTATTTCCACATAAAAATCGAAATAATAGCATTGATTCAATATTAAACAAACCCAGAATATAAAAAAGAGAGAAGAAATTGAAAAAATAAACAACCAAGCACATGGGCTTTTTCAAAACCCTAACTTCATTTGCACATAAAAATTGAAAAAATAGCATTGATTCAATATCAAACAAACTCAGAATATAAAAAAGAGAGAGGAAACTATGAAGAAATTAAAGAGAGAAAGGGTCAACATGACTCCGTGAGAATGAAAAGATTAGCCGGCGTAGGGAGCCCAGCGTGTGGGGACTGGCATGTGGAGGCTGGCATAGGAAGGCCAATGTGTGGAGACTACTGCAGGAAGGCCAACGTGTGGAGACGGCATGTGGAGGCATGGAGCGGTGAGAGAAGAGGAGGGGCTAAGAATCTGAGATATACGAAAGATCAAGGAAGTAGAGATCTGTGTGTGTGTGAAAAAAAGCTTGAGAAAGCTTTTTTCATTTTGTTCTCTGTGTGTGTGTGAAAAAAAAGCTTGAGAATTTGAGTGAAAAAAGCTTGAGCAAGCTTCTTCTTCCATTTTGTTCTCCGTGCGTGTGTGAAAAAATTGAGAGAAAAAGATGGGGAAGGGAGCGACTGAAGAAAAGGATAAAATAGCATTCTCTAGGGTTTTATATCATAGGGGTATTTTCGTATTTAACTCATGCTCTAGGGTTTTAAAAAATTAAATAGCAAAAAAATCAAACACCCCCACATGAAGGCTCAAACCTGAGATTAGCAACCAAACCAAAAAGTAGCATACGACTAAGCCACTGATCAGGTAAGTAACAGAGTTACCTAAATATATATATATATATATATATTCGGTTGGTTCGGTTCAATTTCGGGTAAAAAAATCCAGCACCAAAACCAAAATCGAAAATTTCAGTTTTTAAAAAATGAAACCGAAACCGAACCGAAAATTTGGCAACAACTCGGTCAGTTTCGACCGGTTTGTTCGATTCGTCAGTTTTTTGCACACTTCTACCCAAATGAAACCGAAATACGTGGTAAAAAATAAACACATGTCACCATCGTAATAAGTCTAATTCCTCTTAACACTTCATAGCTCAAGTTTGCGGAATTTAAAACCCGGGAGCATACTTGGCACGTGGCATGTAAGTGTCAAGCAAACGGTATAAGATTTGGAAGAGCCCTGCGAGTATACTGTCTATTTTTTCTATTTCTGAGTTGAGAGAGAGGGAGAGAGAGAGAGATAGAGAGAGAGATGGAGGAGTACGGGGATCTAGACATGGTTAACACAGAAAACACCAACAACACCAATGAAGAGGTAATGCTTTTTTTCATTTTCTTTTATTCGATTCATTTATACCCTTTAGCATCAAAATTTTTTTTTTTTTTATCGAAACCCTAATTGTGAAAACAATATATGGTAAAAGCAGGAGGGAGTGGATGTGGATGACATGAAGAAACGGTTGAAGGAAATGGAGGATGAAGCGGCTGCACTGCGTGAGATGCAAGCCAAGGTCGAATCCCAGATGGGTTCTGCTCAAGGTTTTCTCTTCTTTTGGGTTTTTTTTTTTTTTTTTTTTTTTTGGGTTTAATTTCACAATGTCACAGATTATAATTTTTATTGAAATTGATTACAAATATAGGAAAAATGTTAAAGATTGAAGTAGTATCATTATATGGGTCGGAGCATATACCAGAGATTGGTGTAATGGTTTCAATTTGAACCATGGGTTCTGAGGGTGATAGCCTTTTAGAGTCCCAATATCCTTTTTTTTATCAATTTTCATTATCTGAGCTAATTCTTTATCCAAAAAATGAGATATATAGAGCAACACCTTTAAGAGATGTGCTATGGCGAGTGCCTTTTGCTCGAGCGATATGTTGCTTCAACCTTATCTGCTAAACCCCGCAAAAGTGGCTTATACATTTATGTTTGACTATCTTAGCCTAAGTTCAGTGTATTTGGTCATAATGTTAGGGGAACTTTTCTGTGTTTAATGAAAAAAAATATATTCTGTGGATAAGCTAAGAAATTTAACACCTCATTTTAGAGAGGAAAAACAAAGGATGGCTATTTAGTTTTAATGGTAAGTTACACATGCATCCCTCCACCTATAAGGTTATAAGGGGAGAAAATCGCAGTTGAGTTCATTGGTGTAAATGGATGGCTGTATCACTTTATATTAATGATGATGATGACTACATTCACACGTATCTCTGTACATTTCTTGCTTTTTTTGTTGTTCCTCTTCCCCTTTTTTTAATTAAAAAAAATATATTTATGTTTTTTAATATATCTTTGTGCAATTAGATCCTGCTAGTGCAGCTGCATCACAGGCAAATCGAGAGGAAGTGGATTCTCGATCAGTGTTTGTTGGCAATGTAAGTACCCTTTTTATTATATAACGTGTTGTTTGGCTTTGTAGAATTGAGTTCCTTCCAAGTAGCATAAAAATGGAATCCTGAAAAGAAAAACCATTCTTCATATTAGAAAAAATAAGTTAATAAAAAAATAGGACTATACATTAAGAAAGTATATTGCTGGAACTAAAATGGAAGTTTTTCAAAGTTTGACATAGGTAATAATTTAAATTTAAAGCCAGGTAGAGTTCCTGCTCCAACACCGAATGCAGCTAGATTAACCTTTTCGGAATATGCTGGTATTCTTATTTTGAAATAGGGTGTGCACTACGTGCTTACACTTTGCATGGAGTTGTGCTTGAGTAAGTTTATAAGAGTAAGGGAAAAATATCTAAATGTTTTATTCTTGATTCTACTTTAACATTCAACTTTCATATAAGCATGGTAAAAGGAGAATAAGGCCTATTTGTATATGTGTTTAGAAAACCGATTTTGAAAATTGTTATAGAGAGCAAGAAGAAAAATAAAACATGTTTTCAGTGGTTCTGTTTGTCCTAAACTGGAAACAAAAACCAGAAACATGCTCTATTTGTTATTATGCTCAACATAATCGACATTTTGACTACAAGGTTATGGCTCTCCTTCCAATCCTCCCCTTTTCAACCAAACAATAGGAGGAAGAGGTGCACTCCTTTCCCTTGCCCTTCTCTTCTACATCCCTCTTACTGTTCCTATTAACAGGAATCAAACAGGCCCTAAAATGTTGGATTGAAACAGTAAAATTGAATAATATTTTGAAAATTTTTAAATGCCATAGGGGATTAGCAAATTCATCAATTGTTTTAGATGTACAGAATCCGAACAGCGTTAGTAATCCTTTCTTAAATGTCTGGTTTTGGTTCCAATGATTCTTGCTATTGGATCACAACTTATTAACAACAACAAAAAAAAACAAAGCCTTAGTCCCAAAGTTTTTTAGTCGTCTATGATCCTTAATATATTAGTTAGGGTCGGCCATATGTCCTCTATTTTTCTCTATCTAAAGTCATATTCTCCGTTACTCACTTAATTGACGTGTCCTTTTTTCATTACTTCTACCAATGTGATTTTTGGTCTACCTCTACCTTTTTTCATTCCCTCAACTTGGATAACAACTTATCCATTGGTTGCTTTCCCCTCAAGAAAGGACTCGTGCTTCAACCCTGGAGTTTCTTGTAATTGTTCCTTTTTGTTTTGGTTATTATGGTCATCTTGTGAGTTTGATTGAGATCCAAGACTGGCCTTCTCATGTTGTTTGTGTTTTCCATGCTTGTGCAGTTGTATTTGGCTGCTAAGAAAACCATCAATTTAGAGTTATTTAGCTACTCCCATCCTTGAAGAGTTCTGAAATCGTACTATATTTAGTGAACTTAATCCATTTGACAAGATGGACATGATTTTTCATGTTCTTGTTGATTATTCTGAGTTGAGATATGCGTGTGAACGTGCGCTTAGGATTTTCTAAGTTTCAGTATCTTGCTTTGACTTTGTGTTTGACTAAAATCGCAGGTCAGGATTCATTCTTCAAGTTTTCTGATTAACTGGTGCTGGGGTTCGAAGTATTTCTGATGAAATACAGCTGGGCTAGGAAAAGAAAATAATTAATGAAATTAAACAGAAAGAGAAAAGGGGGGAAAAAAGAATGAGAACAAAAAAGAAATATAGGAATGCAGGAGAAAAAAACAATAATGAGTGTTGTTAAAATTTTTATGGAAAAAAAAAAAAAAAAAATTGAAGGTTCCCGAAAGTAAAATTTGAGAAGATAAAAGTAATGAAAAGGAGGGAAAGAGAGAGAGAAAAAAAAAAAAAAAAAAACAAAACAAAAAAACAATGTGAAAGAAGCATCTCACCAATAGCCATTTGGAAAGGAGGAGATAAATATTAAAAAAAAAAAAAAAAAAAGCACTGGATTATAATCACTTTTGTTGCTGTAAACACTGCTACTTGGGCTGGGACAGTCAGAGGAACAGATACTGTTCAAGATTCCTAACCCAGATTCAAGCAGTTGTGAGGTATAATGTGCCTTGAAGATTAAGGAGTAGGCTTGGGTATATCTGTCTTATTTGCAAAGCCAGCTGCTGCTTTTGGTGGTGAATATTGCTCGAGGAATGTTTAGGTGTTTTGCTATCGATGGTGAGGGGTCTTGGATCTCCTTTTTTTTCCCCCTCACTTGGAATAAATGGGGATCTCTATATCTTTCCAATTTTATTATTTGCTTTTCTTTTTACTACTGAAAAGAAGATCACTAAAATCACCAAACAAGTTGATATATATCAAACAACCTATCAAAAAAAAAAGTTAATATATATCAAACATGAAAGCAAAAAAAAGTTAATATATGTCAAACAGTCAATAATTATCCTGTTGATTTATAGAAGTTCCATGGGCAGTTAGTCTATATATTTTTGGCATTATTTTGAGCACATTATCTTGGTGTCAAGGACCTTGAGGCTTGAACCTACAAAGTTGTATTAATTTTTGGCTCAAAATACTTAGATTTTACATACCTTTTTGAGGGAACAAATGTTTACATTAAAGTTTTGTCCAGAGACCTTACAAATCATGTGCATGTAGTTTTGTCATGGGAATTCTATATTAGATTTTGTTCGTCATCATCTGGTGTAACTGTTATCAGAAATTCTAAGAGAAACTTTAGGCCCATTGTAGCTTTAAATATTTAGGTAAAATGTTCAATTAACCCAAAACATTAAATGTTAATTGTGATCAAGATTCCCCAATTTTGCTTTTCTTCCTTTGATATGGTAGTAGCTATCTTTTTCTTTCTTTTATATTTTGGTGGAAAATCTAAGGTTTCCTAAGAACGGCCTATTTGGTGACTATGTATGTTGTTTGTTTTATACCTATGCTATGTCTAATTTTCAGCTTAAATCAATTTCATAGAAAATTGGTGAGGGAAACTCATCCAAGTGAATCGAGCAAAAAGTGGTAAGGACATCGATGGAGAGGTGGGATTGAGGCTTAATTATAACCATTTACGCCTTATTTTAAAAGTAACACTGGTAAAGAACATGCTTGTTACCTCAATTTGAGAGCCAGACCACTCTGGCTGCATGAACCCTGTAAGCCAGAATTGTAAATTTTATTTTATTTTATTTTCTTATCTTTTTTCTAGACAAATAGGGGAGGGGGATGGTGGGAACTGGACAGGGTATCTCTCAAACCCCATCAGAATTGGTCATTTTCTGAATCAGATTAATGCATCTTTTTCATTATTATTATTATTATTAGTAAGTCACATGTGCACAAAATGGGTTTTGAATCCACAATCTCATCCTCCACCCATTCTTGTGAGAGGAGGAAGTTTATCTGATGTAATGGAGAGTTAAAGTAGTTTTTCTGCTCAAATGAGTTAAGTAGTTGGTTGTACTAGTAACAGGTGGTTTTCACTGTTTGTCTTGTAGGTAAGTTGTAACATTAAATTGATCTATTAGGCTTATTATTTTATTGTTCTGTTTTCTTTGCTTGGTTCTTTTTCAAAATTGTTCTTTTTTGCTCAATCTGGGTTTGCAGGTGGATTATTCATGTACTCCTGAAGAAGTACAACAGCATTTCCAGACATGTGGTACAGTGAACAGAGTCACTATTCGGACTGACAAGTATGGCCAACCAAAGGGTTATGCTTATGTGGAGTTCCTCGAAGTAGAGGCTGTTGAATTGGCTCTCCAGCTGAATGAATCTCAACTACATGGACGTCAATTAAAGGTGAAAGCCGCAGTTTTCCATCTGCCCCATCAAAAAATAACTCATTTTTGTGTTAAATTTATTACGTAAAAATAAGGATTAGGATAATTTTCACTCAAAATTTATTTTTCTAGAAAAATAACTATTTTTCTAGTAAAGAGATGCTTAACCTAATGAACGGTCTAAATTACAACAAAATATCACCATTATACACAAAAGGGTGGTGCACTACCTTAGGGTCTCTGTTATTATTATTCTGATTTTGGAGCTTCAGTTCTGATTTGTGTTTGATCTTTAACCTTTACAGGTGCAAGTTCCATACTCTCTTTATTTATTTTTTCAACCATGTGAACCTTTTTAATGTTTTTGCAGGTGACTGCTAAACGAACCAATGTACCTGGGATGAAACTATATCGTGCTCGTCGACCCAACCCCAATATGCGATCCAGAAGCCCCTTTATACCTGCTCCCTTTGTATTCTCCCCTTATGGATATGGGTATGCTTCTTGACGATTGTCTCATCTTGGTTGTTTTCTCCTGCTCCCCATGTTTTCCTATATTTGGTATTTGACTGCACTTCCTGAAATCTTTTGAGTGAATCATCAAAAATATTTATGATGCAGGAAGGTTCCAAGATTCAGAATGCCAATGCGTTACAGTCCATACTTCTGAACATTCACCTCTGTTTGAGACAGATATGCTTCCATATGTCATCTTATGGATAATGTTGGATAGATGTAAGAGAGAGATTTGTGCTACTTAGGCTCATGTGGTTAATTGTTTGAGATTTGAGGATTTTGTTCAGTTCATTGAAAACAGTACAGATTTAATGTTTGCACCTGCTATGCTTCCTATGTTATATATATGTTACTGTTTGGAATTTGCCAGGGAAGCTTCCATTGCAGGTTTTGCTACTGGCAGCTTGTTTGGTTTGGCTAGCTATTTCTTGCTGCTCATATCCCATTACATGAAATTAAGGATGTGATATGACCTGGTTTTGGAACTCACAGAATATGGTGAGTTTGTATAAAGTTTATTCGGAAATTAGTTGCTGCTATTGTTATCCTCCCTAGTAAATTGATTATTTATGCGGAAACTTGAAGCGTAGGTTTGTAATTTTCCTTGCATTTGAATGTTGGGAAATGTTATGTATAACAAGAAGTGTATATCTATAATTTTTTTACAAATTTAATTAGGTATTTGTATATCTTATGATATTATACACGATACAAAAATAAATAAATAAATAAAAAATTGATTCACGATACAATTCACGTTTTGACAATTATGATATCCGGTATTAGGACACCAATGCCCATGTTCAAATGGTAGATGAAAAAATAGTTGTGACCAATGTTGTAATTTCTAGGAATATACGCAAGCATTAGAAAATGTACATACCTTTTTGAAAGAATATATGCAAGCATTACACTGGTTTTTGGGAGACCCCCTAAGAATGAAATCAATGTAAAGGCCATTCAATAATTGTTGTAATTTCTAGGAATTTTGTGTTATTCGTTATTGAATTTTTCATTCAAAACACACCCAAAAAAAAAAAAAAAAGCTTTGAAGAAAACTTACATGCCTTTTTAATGAAATTAAGCAAGGATTGTTAACAAATCTTTGCACCTCCAAGAAGCAAGTTTGTGCATAGACCGTGCAGCAAAAGGAAGTAATTACTTCAACTGTCTATGGATGTTACACTTAAAGAGCCTAACAAAGATTTTATTTCAATTAGGAATAGGAATAGTAGTCCTTGTACACGTAAAAAATTACTGGGAAGAGTTTTTGTTTACGAGGACTTCATCTATTGAAAAGTTTTTGTTTGTAGCGGATGGGAAATGTGGGGAATGTTTTTTTTTTTTTTTTTTTTTTTTTTTGGTATAAACCAAGGGAGTGTTTTAATTACATGTATCTGTCTACTGTGGAGAGCTTTTATTTGTAGGTTTCTTGTTTTAATTTCATGTTATTTTTGTTAATTAAACCAGAAAAATTTTGGTAAGAGAAAAAATCAGTTGAAGTGAGATTTCACGTTATAATTGTTTTTTTTTTTTTTTCTAAGGAAAAGATAATCATGCCTAAATTTTGGATGATTTTTAAAATAAAACTTGAAAATTTTGCTAAGAGGTTGTGTAAACTGCCTGGTAGTAGGGATGAACCTCTAGAACATGGGATTTTTTTTAAAATTGTTTTTGAATTTAGTTATTGAATTTCCTTATATGCCTCGTTTTTTATTTGGAAATTCGGAAAAATGAAAAAGAAAAAGAAGAGTACGTTAGTGGAATAAAAAGCAATTTTATTTTTATAATAAAAAAAAGGATTGAATTATGCTTGACTACTAAGGTGTGAGAGAAATGTGGAGGTGGGAGAAATGTCGTTAGAAAAAACTATTTTTTTAAAATTTAGCTAAAATATAGGAGTTTTTAAAATTAGTAATTATACATATTTAATCCTATTATTTAAGCTTTACAAATTGATAAATTTGAGGGCATTTTGGGCATCAAAATTGAAGAATCCAAACAAGAGAAGCCTCTTAAATAATAGTATAGATAATGATAAAAATATTGCCATGAAACTCAAGCCTTCTTTGTGTTTCCTAATTGAGGCTAAAAAGGAAATTAGTGTTGGCAAGATTTTCAAAATTTGGGAATTTGAAGAATGCTTTGAAGTTCAAAGAATGGGTTCTAAGTGGTGGACTAACTTTGGGTTGGAAAACAGGGTTATAGGAAAACATTCTGGAAAGAAACGACAATCTAATTCATATGGAGGTATTTGATGAAAAAAAGGAAGATCTGTCTTGCTCTTCGGTTTATGTTCACCTAAAGGTCTCAAAGAGAGAGGAAGTTTGGCAACTTTGAAAGACCTAGGTAGAAAAGATCCAAAGAGTTGGTTATGTTGAAGATTTTAATCAAGTGCTAAATCTAGAATAGACATGCTTTCTTTCAAAGAATGCACTATTCCTTGATTTAGTAGCATAATCATGAGTAATTGAACCAAGGAAGTCGATACCGTACCGGTACCGGCCGGTACGTACCGTACCGGTTGCATACCGGTATCGAAACATTAACGTTTCGTACTGGTTTAAATACCGGCCGTACCGGCCATGTATCGGCCATATCGGCCAATTTCAGGCAATACCGGGCATACCGGCCGGTACAGAAAAAAGTTTTTTATTTTATTTTATTTTATTTTTTTAAGTTTTGTAATTTTTGAATTTTTATTAGGGTAGAATGATAACTTATTTGCATTAACTTATTATTATTATTATTTGTTTTCTTAGTATGCAATGGTGACTTTTAAGCTTTCTATTTTTTTATATTGTGTGTTTTTTTTTTCTTTTAATTGATACTAAAGTCTAAAATTATGAATAATTAGTTTTGAATTGAGGAAATGTTTTATGGTAAACTTTTATATTTATTATAATATATATACACACACATACATATATATATTTATTTAAAAATATAAAAAATAGCGGTAAACCCGAAACGGTACACCGATATTGACCGGTATCTGAAATATACCATACCACTGGGCAAACCGGTACAGCCTCCAGTACAGTATTGACTCTCTTGAATTGAACTCTTTGAAAAGAGCCTAAAGTTCACATGAATGAATGAAAGAGAAGGTAAGGACTTTGGGATGGAAAGGATTGATAAAGCCTTTTGGAATGAGCTTGGATGAACACTTTTCAAGAGGATGTATTATGATCCCTTACAATAACACTTGTGTGGCCACCATGAATGATGAAGATAATGCATTACTTTCTTGGAATGGGCTTGGGAAAGAAGGATCAATGGGTCTCAGAATTTCCTAATTATCCATTGATAGCCCCTCCTTTTAGAATTGGATCATAAGGCCACATGAAAATCTCTCGAAGAATGAGCAAAGAGCCAGAGATTGAGCCTCAGCTAAGACCAATAGGTTTCCATATGACTTTGTTGTACCAATGAAGTCATGCACCTTGACCCTTAATAGAAAGTTATTAAGGAAAGAGGACACTTCCCTTATTATGGCTTTCCTGAACCATGGTATGATCCTAAGACTGCTAGAAAGCAATTGGATTCCGATATCTTCTTTGACTTTGAAGATTCATAGAAATGAAAGATTTGAAGGTTGAAAAGTGAAAACTATGTAGATAAATTTGATCCAAATGCGATGAAGAACTTGCTTGATGAAATCTTCAACATGATGCAAGAGAAGACTTCTTTTGATGCAAATTACTCCTTGGAAGGGGAATTTGTCGTTGTCGATCATCTAGAACATTGTTGAGACCAAATTAGCCAAGACTATCAAATATAAACTTTCTATATTCTATTGGTATGATTTAGAGTCCAATTCTATTTTTGTTTTTGAGTCTAGTAAGTATTTTGAATGCGTGTCCATTGAACACTCTTGTTTCTAACAAGAGGAAGTTAAATTGTGTTAAGAATATAAAAAGAGAGAGACTGAGAATAATTTGTATATTGATGTATATTTTGTTTGTGTATCACTGAGTCTTATATAAGTACAATATGTGTGAAGTACAATTATAATACATTGGGCCTAAGTCCACTAGGCTAGACTAACATATGTGCTAACACTTTTCTTATATCTTGAATTTAAGTATTTTGAAGAGAGGAACCTTTGATTCCAAAGGGGGAGAACTTGAATATAATGAAAGAAAGTAATTGGAATATATGGCTTTCCCATAACATTGTTGAATGCTTCAAAGCTCAATCATCTTAGTTCATATTTATAAAAATAAAATTTGTCCTAGAAGTGTTTTTGACTATTGATTGGATTTGTTTTATTAATGTTAGAAAAATTTCTATATAAACTGACAAAATAAATTTAAGAGAAACAATATACTTTATTTCAAAAAATGATTAATTGATTATGAAATTTATGAATATGAATTTTTTTGAAACAATCATGCCCTACTATTGCAAAAATTGAACCAAGCTCCTAAGTGCCCAAATATTCTATAAGGCAAATCACAAAGAAAAACTTCTAAAAGATCTCGCACTTTTTTATATTCATATAAAATAACTTTATGTTAACTAATAACAATTTTTTTTTTCAAATTTATTAAACTTTAATCCTTACATTCAAAATTCTAAATACAATTCTAATAGTTCACGCTAATAAGGAAAAAATATATATATATATTTCATTTAGGCATGTGTATTACATTATTATCAAAGAAAAGGTAAAAAATAAAATAAAATAAAATAAAAACCAACAAAGAATATGTTAAAAAACGTGAATAAGGGTTGAACCGTTGAAGGTAAACATGTGAAGTGGGTGAACAGTTGAAATTGAGCCTTGGGCCTCTTCTTTGTTTTATGTTTTCGAAGAAAAATTCTTTTTGTAGTAGGATTCTGTGGTCAATATAAGTCCTTATTTTTTAATTAATAATTTGTAGGAGTAAAATATAAATTTTTGGCAAAAATGCAAAACTGACCCTTTAACTTTCACATTTTTTCATTTCAGTCCTCTAACTTTCAGTTTTGTCAATTCAGTTTTCTAACTTTCAATTTTTGTCAATTTAAGGCTCCGTTACTGCTACCGTTACTACTGCCGTTAAACCCACTAAAACGACGCCGTTTTGATTTTTTTTATTAAAAATTCGGAATTAAAAGAAAAATCTGGGAAAAAAAAAAAATTAAGGACGTCAGTCTCCTTCCCCTGAATCAAAACAAAACAAAGCCGAATATCATGGCCACCATACGAGTCGTCCACATCCATCTCATCCCATCTATCATCAGTGAAATAAACCGAATCTGGTATGCACCCAAAAGATCATGGCTAGAGAGTGATATTGACTGATTTCCTCCCAAAAACACAACCTGATCATTCAAAGATTCAACCTGTTCCCATGTGTTCTGCCTGAAATTCAACCTGTAAACATAAAACAGCTTTGTACGATATGGCAAATTTCGGAATTATATTGGACGTAATCCTCATCAACAAGTCCTTCTGCATTAACAAAGTCTCCAATAAACCGTTTGATGAACAAGAAATCAGTGGATGTCTTGATTAAATAAAACTTGGGTGAAAGATTATGTACGAAAAAACTATTTCCAACTACTTTTTGTAGTATGGAAGGTTTATCAATGCTCATGATTGTGGTCGGAAAAGCACTCCTAAAATCCCAGACTTCCACTGAAGCATCACTTGCCAAGACGTAAACTTGATTATCATGGCATATAATGTCACTGTATTCAACATATTGTTGGTATGTGTTGAGAGATCTGACAGCAAGTTCGGTCCACGTCGTGTCCCCTTTCCTACAAAATGCAAGCCTTGAGAGAGAACCACAGATCACCACCACCCCAGAGTGAGAAAATTCAACAGAAAAACTTCTGTTTACACAGCCTTTGCCGGAATGCGGATGTCTCCAGAGACCCCCCCAATACTCTAATCATCCCAAATTCTTTTTTTTTTTTTTCCCCAGATTTTTCTTTTAATTCCTAATTAAAAAAAAAAAAAAAAAAAAACCACATCCAAAACGGTGTCGTTTTGGTGGGTTTAACGGCAGCAATAACGGAGCCTTAAATTGACAAAAATTGAAAGTTAGAGGACTGAATTGACAAAACTGAAAATTAGAGGACTGAAATGAAAAAATATGAAAGTTAGAGAGTCAGTTTTGCATTTTTGCCTAAATTTTTTTAAGTAAAACCGAGCAAAGCCACTTGTAGATATATCATACCATTTTATCTCATAAAGACTAGACTTACATGATAAAATTTTATCTTTTATACTGAAAGGGAGAAAATACACGCTAGGATGCCTATTGTGATTGTACGGGCTGGCTACAGTCTGCGGACGTAAGAATAGACGAGCTCGTCATTTGGACGAACCTTATGTGGACGGACCTGATACGGACGGAGCGAAGAAAGATGAGCTGGTTGGCCATGGGCTTGTTGGATCCCTTAGTGGGAATATTTTGGCCCATTCTCGTAAGGCCCTAAACAGAGTCCTTGCGCTACTTGGACTCTAGAAATCTCATGTATTTGGTAAAGATCTTCCCTATAAGGAGAAGATCTGTCCACCACGTTTCGGACTTAAAAAGGAGGACTCCTACAAGGAAAAGACTTAGATGCCAAGTCTAAGAGGAAAAACTTTCGACTACTATAAAAACCCCAATACTCTCATCAATAGAGGTACGCATTATTTACCCTCTCTAGCACTCTAGAGTTGTGAGAATACTTTCTGACTTGACCTTCGGAGGGTATTTGGCCGGCACCACACCGGTGCCCTTTGATAAGTTTTCTCCTTTGTCTTGTGTAGGTTAACATACGAGCGTGAAGGCATTGTGTGACTCACTGGTGAATTTCTCAGCTTCATCATATACGAAACTAGTTTCCCAACTGTGGGCCTATATAATGAAAACATAAAAAAAGAAATAAATAAATAAAGAAGTTTGATATCAACAAAACCTATAAAAAAAAAATTTAAATGAAAAAAGAAAGAAAGAAAACGTAAAAAATCAAAGATGATTGACTTTTAAAAAAACTATCAATATAAAATAAACATAGAAATTTATAAATAAATAAATAAGTTAATATTAATTATCAAAGAAACAAAATGAAATGTATTTAAGGAAGAGAAAAGAATGGAACAGAAAAAGAATGAAATAAAATTAAGTAATCTTATTTAAATATTTTAAAATAAATAAATGAAAATGAATATAATGTATTTCTTTTAGAAGAAAATGAATATAATGTAGGGGTGTGCAAAAAAGCCATCGACCCGCCGGGTTGGGTCAGTTTTTAGGGTTTGGTGGGTTGGGTTGGGTTAACAAAAAAAAAAAATTTATAGCGGGTCGGGTTGGGTTTGTGTCATAAAATTACAAACCCGCCAAACCCGACCCGACCCACCCATATTTAATATATATTTAAAATATATTATATATTTAATAATTAAAAAAAAAAAAAAAAAACTAGTTGTAGGGCACTTATATATATATATATATATATATATTTAAATATATATTATATATTTAATAATTAAAAAAAAAAAAAAAAAAAACCAGCTGTAGAACAGCACTTCCTTAGTTCCTCCTACTAATACTAATTTAATATATATATATATATATATATATATATTATAATTAATTTTTTTTTAAATAACCAACTCTTCCTATCCCATATAAAAGCCAATTAGTTCACACAAATCTTAGTAAATTACTATTGTTGTTTAGTAATTAGTATTGTTTGCCTTTAAGGAGTTACATTGATACTAATCTTTGGTTTTTTTTTAATATATTAATATTTATATTTTTTTCTACTCAATTTAATAATAATAATAATAATAATTGTCAAACCCATGGTTCAACCCGGGTTGGGTTGGGTTGGGTTGGGTTGGGTCAAATTTTTTTAACCCACCATGGTGGGTTGGGTTAAAAAATTTCCTCAACCAGACCCATGCATACCCCTAATATAATGTAAATAATCCTGTTTAGGAACAATATAAAGGAAAATAAATAAAATCATTTTATAACAATATTACTATTAAATCATTATTTAAAAATAAATTGCTGAATATATATGGGTTTTTTGAGAGTTTTGTAAAAGTTTTATTAAATCTAATTTCATTCTCTCTAATTCCTCTTAATTTTTGGCAATAAAAATTTGAGATTTTGAAGCAATAGTGAGGAACGCTTATTCCTCTCTACTCATTCTATTCCCTCCAACTTGAACTTTCAAACAAAGAAACGCGTTGTTAGCAATTGAAAATAATACAATTTGAACAATTTTAAATTCACCTAAAATAAAATAATAATAAAAAAGAAGTAAATTCTTTGATTAAAGATATTAAAGATAAAGAAATAGTAATTTCAAATTTAGAATTAGGAAGGGTCACTTTCTTTTGCACGAAAGGAATGTGATTTCTCTCGTTTTTTTATTTAGTCACTAATTAAAAAATAAAACTATTGAGTGGTTGATTCGTACTTCAATTTGGATTGAAAATCTATGACTTTATCTCAAATTATTTCAAAATAGAAATATCTAGTCTAAAACTATCTTTTAAGATAAAAAATAATATTATAATTATGCCTCCATTAAAAATTTAACACCATAAAACAAGAGAAGGAAATAATATTACAAAATTATTATTTTCATTTCATTTCCCACCCCTTTTAAGCTTATTATATGTGAGTTTCTATTAACTCAATCGGTAAAGTATCGGATTATTGAATAAAATATCTAAAGTTTAATCCCTGCTTTCACCAAAAAGCAATTGTTGTCTTGATTTGATGATAAAAAGCATAATTATTGAAAGTGAATACCATAGGTTGGAGAAATTAAAAAGTTCTCATGATAGACCACATTACTTGTCCACCATTTTACTAAAAGACTTCCATTTTTTGAAATTTGCTGAGGCACTAGTCTATTAAAAAAAAAATTTAACTCAACAATTTTAAATTGGAGGGAGTCTTTTAATAGAATGGTAAACAAATAATATAATCTACCCGGATTATTTTATAATTTCTCTTGTTCAAACTCTCTCTCTCTCTCTCTCTCTCTCTCTCTCTCTCTCTCTCTCTCTCTCTATATATATATATATATATATAAATTATAGTAATCTATCCCCTAAAAAAAAGCTTGTTAGTATACAGTATGCCATATAATATTGAATATTGTTGATTTCTTCAGTCATCGACACATATATGTAGTATATAGTACATACCCACTTTCAAAAGTCTCCTGTCTCTCTGCTTCTCGAAAATGGCATTCACAGCCGCCTCTTCTCTCTCCTGCAAATCTCTCCTCCTCTATCCACACCAACCCGTCACACCCATCTTCAACTCCAAGCCCCGCCACCACAAACCCATCTCAGCCATCCACGCCGCTGACCCTTCAAAGTCCTCTAAATCAACAGACATCGCTACAAGCGGCACCACCCCAGTTCCCATTCAATGGAGCCTCGAAAGCTGGAAATCCAAGAAGGCTCTTCAGCAGCCAGAATACCCGGATCAGATAGTGCTGGACTCAGTTCTGAAGACCCTGGAGTCATTCCCTCCAATCGTGTTTGCCGGCGAAGCCAGGAGCTTAGAGGACCGTTTGGCTGAGGCAGCTCAAGGAAAAGCGTTTTTGCTTCAAGGTGGTGACTGTGCTGAGAGCTTCAAGGAGTTCAATGCCAACAACATTCGTGACACCTTCCGTCTTCTTCTCCAGATGGGTGTTGTTCTCATGTTCGGTGGCCAAATGCCCGTAGTCAAGGTCCCTTCTTTTCTCTCTAGTATATATATATATATATATATTTTATCTCTATGTCACTGTTTCTAATAGTTTTTGGGAATATACATGCATGGTGGTGTGTTGAAACTTATGTTTAAAGATTTGAAATTGTGGATTGAAGAATAATAAGTCGGCTTTTTTAAAAAAAAAACTTGGGATCATCATCATAGTGAATTTTCTCTTTGTTTATGGTGTTTTCATAGTCGTATAGTGACTTTTAGGAAATATCTTTTGAGCTGGATTTTGATATGTTTAGATGTTATAAGTAAGAAAATTAGTGATCATAGAGCTTGAAGGTTTGGATTACTCCATAAAAACTTGAAAATTTAGTAACTGAATTTGAAAAGGCTGAAACTGGAATTTTTCTCACATGTTATATTGGCATTTCTTTTAAGTGCGAAGTGATTCTAGAGAATTTGCACTAGTTGACTTTCAGATGGAGTATTATAGTACTAAATTGTGGATAATTTGCAAAGCTGAGATAGTTTTTTGTTTTTTTTTCTCAGTGAATGTTGATTTAAGAATCGTAATTCTATATGATGGTAGTGACATTGACTAATTTGAAAAAAATTGTGGGAATGATTATTTAGGTGGGGAGAATGGCGGGTCAGTTTGCAAAGCCAAGATCAGATCCATTTGAGGAGAAGGATGGAGTGAAGCTGCCAAGTTACAGAGGAGACAATATCAATGGTGATGCATTTGATGCAGAATCAAGACTTCCAGATCCCGAAAGGATGATTAGAGCCTATTGCCAATCAGTCTCAACTTTGAACCTCTTAAGGGCATTTGCCACAGGAGGATACGCAGCAATGCAGAGAGTCAACCATTGGAATCTTGATTTCATGGAGCACAGTGAGCAGGGGGATAGGTATATTTCTTACTCAAATAGTTTAATTAGATATACTAGCTATTTAGCTTGGTTTTTGGGTTTTGGGTTTTTTTAAAGTTTCGCACAATTTTTTTTTAATTGTTTTAACCATGTAATGGAATAAACAATTAAGAAGACTTCATCTCACCTGCCTTGTGTTTCTGCTTGTTCATTTTTACATTAAATAGTTAGATATTGTTTTGAAATAGTTACCAGATGTCTGTGTTATTTTTTGTAAGTAGACTTGTGAATCAGAAGAAAAAAAAAAAAAAATACTTGGATAGCATTTTTGTAAAATCTCATTTCTATATAATTATTAGATGTAACATTTTTTAGTGCTCTTTTTATCTTTAAAAGATGGTAGAAATAAAATGAAAATTGCGGGCCTCCCATCTTTAATCCCAAGTAAATGTGACAAAGAAAAACTTGCTTTGTTTAGCTTTTTGTGACTATTGTAGTATCTTTTCTTGCTGAGAATTAAATAAATGATTATTCTCCAAAAGGGAGAATATGGATTCCTTTGATTTCTAGGAACTAACTTCCAGATAAATTTTTCTGAACTCCATCTTGTGGCTTCATTAACTTCTTCAATGAGTTGACTTAGTATAGTTCTCAAGAGAGACTTATCAAAAAAAATAAAAGTATAGTTCCCAAGAGAGTTACACCTTAAGTTTTGTTTCTAAGTCTAGGAGGATTTTCAGGAATTAGCATGTTCTTGCCATGGCTTGACAGGTACCGTGAACTGGCTCACCGAGTTGATGAGGCCCTTGGATTCATGGGTGCTGCTGGACTCACTTCAGAGCACCCAATCATGACTACAACAGATTTCTGGACATCTCATGAATGCTTACTTCTGCCTTATGAGCAAGCACTTACAAGAGAGGATTCTACTTCTGGGCTGTATTATGATTGCTCCGCTCACATGCTTTGGATGGGAGAACGCACCCGACAACTTGATGGTGCCCATGTTGAGTTTTTGAGAGGAGTTTCTAATCCTCTCGGCATCAAGGTATCTAGATTGTTTTTCCTTCATATATATTTAAACAAACTCTATTTTGTTTGTTGTTTTTTTCTTCTTGTTTTTCAATTTCCTCGGGCTCTGTCTTGTTGAACAAATCCATGTTTTGTATGTTATACTTTCTCTTGCAGAATTGTAAATTCCCCTTTTTTCTTTCATTGTAATTTTTACCTGTTACATACTTCTATATACCTTGGTTCAGTCATGAAAGAAGTTATTTTTGTACGTGATAACTTGATGTTGCTCTGATGACAAAGGATCAGAGAGCTAATAAAAGATTGCAATGTGATGCAGGCGAGTGACAAAATGGATCCAAATGAGCTTGTTAGGCTCATAGATATTCTAAACCCTAAAAATAAACTTGGAAGAATAGCAGTAATTGTAAGAATGGGAGCTGAGAACATGAGAGTGAAGCTTCCTCATCTGATCAGAGCTGTCCGTAGAGCAGGTCAATTTGTCACTTGGGTTAGTGACCCTATGCATGGGAATACCATTAAAGCTCCATGTGGACTTAAAACCCGGTCTTTCGATGCAATCAGGGTATGGTTTATGTCATCAGTTAACTCGTTTACATCTGCCACATGAATTTAATTGCTGAGTTTTACTTTTATTGTTGTGCAAGTATATTGCATAAGTCTTCAAATCAAGTAACAAAAGAAATTTATTGTGGGTCATTCAAGCTGTAACCATAATCTTTTGCTGCCTTGACCAGTGTGTTTTTTGAGCATTTTCACAGTTAATTCTTTTTGTCATTGATGTGGCATATTTGGTTGGCATAAAACATATACTCAAATGCTTTATGATAAGGTTGACTGGAGAGATAATGACAAATGTATAGTAGGTGAAACAAAGGCATCCTTTAGAATATTTCTGGCAGGCCTAGTCAAAAAAATTTCTTAGGCTACATTTACTTTGGAATTCCTTTTTATGATTGGATTACTTTCTGACAAAATTGGTTGCCTGATACTACTGCTTGTGAAATTGGAATAACCTTACCTTCCCTCCCTTCCCCTTATTATTCTGTCTCTCACTTAGGCAGGGGGTGAGATGCTGAAGATTGTACTTACCATTTCTAGCCTGTAAATATGCATCATATTTTGCATATTATAGCAGTATTCAAAGAAATCTTCCAGGCTGACAAATGAGCCTTTGCAAAATAGTTTTCAAAAGAAACTGTTCATTACTTATTATATAATTCTTTGGCCCCCTTGATGATTGGGAATCTTTTGGCTGATCTCATTTGTAAGTGTCCTTGTTGATGACATGTTCAAATGTTCTACTGGCATAAAGTAATTAGTCGATTGCTTACCAATTATTAGATTAGACATTAAAAACAAAAAGAAACTTTTGTAGGTAAGACAGGCACATCATCTTTATAATGTAATTTGTGTAGACATAACTCAGTCAATGTACTTACTTGGGCCTACTTTGGAACTCCACTAATTAATCTGTGATTTGGTTTTCTCTACCTTGGATGTAGAAAGTCACATCAATATGTGAAGTTAGGACTCCATGGGTTTTTGTTTTTTTGGCAAGTATTTATATTTTTGTTTTCTTGCAGTGATGATAAAAATGAAGAATTTACTATATACTTTATTGTAAAAAAAAATAATTAAAATATAACAACAATTACATAATGTATTGCTTCTAGGCTGAGGTGAGGGCATTCTTTGATGTACATGATCAAGAAGGAAGCTACCCTGGTGGAGTTCATCTAGAGATGACTGGGCAGAATGTAACAGAATGTGTAGGAGGCTCGCGAACTATAACATATAATGATCTAAGCTCACGTTACCACACCCATTGTGACCCAAGGCTGAATGCTTCTCAATCTCTAGAGCTTGCCTTTATCATTGCAGAGCGGCTTCGAAAGAGAAGGCTTGGGTCCAGGCATAAAGTAGCCTAAATTGGATTATAGGAGGCTTTGCTCTGTTTCTGTTTTGAGGTCTCATTCTCTCTATCTCTTAATATATATACATATATATTGGTGTGTCAGTAATGGTCTGAAAGATGAAGTGAAGCCTTCACTGCAATCGAAGTCAACAAATCTGAGGATAAACAAATTAAATGATGATTCCTATATATATATCTAGCTGCATGTACTAGGATTTAAGTCATGTGTTACTATCAAAATAATGTTCGATGTTTGTGTTAATTATGTAATTATATGGATAGCTTGTACCTTTTTTTGCTACTTGGCATCCAGCGTGGTTGTGTATACAGATTTTTGACCCCCATGTATAAAAGGTTCTGAATAATCCCATCTTGGCAGAATGTTATCAAAGAATTCTATAAAGTTTAAAATCTCTGTGACCTGCTTTTACCTTGTTTTATTAGATTTTCCCGTGTAAATTTCTTCGCCATTTTATTTTCCAGTTTCTTTACAATAGGGAGATCATACTTTTTTGTCGGCTTCAAAATTTCTTTGATTTGATTAGAAGCTATACATTCCGACTGCAAGGTTCCGTAGATTATTATTATTTTGCTAAAAACCGAGATTTCATAAAAGAGAAACAGCAGCAGTATTTTTCATTCAAGGATCCAGAACTTCAGTATGAAGAATACACTTATTACAGTAAAAAAGAAGACTTATGAGCAGCAGCAAATTAAATTTAGCTAAACTATGAGCTGTTGTGTTAACTTCTCTCCTATCCCAACTAAATTTACAACTAGCAAAAGATATGCTAAGATCCACCGCATCACTAATCAGAGTTAGGTCAGGCAACATGAAAGCAACTGTCTTTAAGAACATCAACACAATTTTTTTTTATCACCCTTCACTTCAATACTCTCTAGATTTTCTGACTTAGCAAAGCTGTAAAGCCCAGAGAATTGTAGCTACTTTAGCCTGCACAGATTCACAAATCTTATATACTTTAGCCCAAGTTTCAATCACCTCTCCATCTCCATCTCAGGCCACCACAGCTAGGATAGTGAAATCCTTTAATACAACCGCATCAACATTAAATTTTACTACAACAACAGAGGAAGTCTTCCAAGAGGATTCCTTGTTAAACAGTAATTCCTTAGATTGTTCTAAGGCTTGCACGTACTCCTTAATTCTGTTTTCAATATTGCAGATATGGGCTTTAAGATTAACCTGTCCAACTTCATGAATAACCTTGCTTGAAGGTTACAAATAGGATCCGCTGTTAGAGCCATATGCAAGGTACATACCTCTGCTACCTCCTTGGAATGATGGCTAGAAAACATGGACTGGATTAGAGGATCTAAGATCAATTTCACTATGCCTGTATTGTTGGGTACATTCAATTTGTCAGTTCTGACTTCTGAGACTCCAGCAGCCAAACCAGATTGCGTTTGCCACAGGGCAATTCAAGAACTTCCTCACACAACCTGTATCAACTATCTCCAAACTCTGTTGTAGGTTGTCAATCCTCCAAAGTAACATTTTCACCCTCTCATGGACCTTAATATTCCACAATCTTTGCCAAGGCAAATTTGAAGTGTTGGAATACCCAGTACGAGTTTTGACTCACTCTATAGGCAGATTTGACAGAAGAATACCTTTATGGTACTTAGTCCGTATTAGCCTATTGGATTTAGGTCTTAAGGGAATGAGATTTTTTTGTAATGGCCTGGACAGATTCATCATCAAATTATTCTGTCAGCATGTCTCTCTTCTAACAATGTAAGGAAGGTTTAATAAGGCTGAACACCATCAAAAGATTCATTGGGGTTGATTCATCTCTAGGCTTCGGTTTAAAATTCTCTAACCAATTTAAAATTCTATAAATTCACACATTAATAGAAGTCATATCCCCTACTAGATAGCAAGCACCTTTTACCACTAAATTCTTTACCTTCTCAATATCCAGATTAGAGAAGCATTCTTGATTGGATATCCCGACTTTATTTACTCCTTAAGAGTCTCATACATAGACTATCCCTTATAGATGCAACCAACCAAGATAGATTGGCAATCGATGCTACGTTGAATTCCTTGCTCTTCTTGAACCCAAGCCCTCCCTCTTTTTTTTTTTGGTTAGCACATATTGTCTCGAGCTTTCCATGCCATATATCTACTAGGATTTTGTGGGTTCAACAAAAACCTCCTTGTCAGAGCATCTAGGCTCTCACAAACTTGTTCCTCCTACCCTTCGATTTAGCTTGTAATCTCTCCTGTAGGAATTTGAAATCCCTTGTGGTTGCTTTTGTGAGGAACAGAGGTGTCCAAAGATAGATGGCATCCTTTTGAAGCTGCTTCATTTGCAACACATGCTTTATGGTTCTATCGGATAACTGTTGGGTGGACTCATGGAAGGTTAATCCAGATTTGTTCTTGTTTAAGAGTTGACTGGACCACTTGCAGTATTTAACTATTTATCAAGCATTCCTTGATAGCAATAGCTTCACTTCTTTTGGCCATTTAGAATAACACAAAGGTCATCAGTATACATGACGTGTAATAGTTGGTCCAACAATACTGGTCTTCACAGAAATGATTATTCTTTCTGTAAATTTCTTATCGACCTATTTAGATAACACTTCCTGGCATAAAATGAAGGTGTAAAGGGATAGTGGATTCCCTTGCCTCTGCCCTCTACCAGGCATAACGTGCCTAGACATACCTCCATTGATAAACACACATCAAATGAGACTGGAGAATCACACTCCATTATCTACTACACAAATTTTTCATTGAAACCAAAATTGTTAAGCACTTTAAGAAGCTCAAGTTAATTCTATCATATGTCTTTTGCAAATCTAGCTTTATAGGTATTAATTAGGAGTGTGAATGGCTTTGGTTGATGGGTTTTTTCAATCATAATTGGGTTAAAAAAAATCCAACCCATCACAAGGGTCCAATCCATCTGGACCAAGTTGAACTCATGAGTTGGACCTTTTTTTTAATTGAGCATTAGTACAACATCAACACAAATAAAAACAAAGTTATAACTTAATAAACCTAAGCATTGCACCAATCCAACACAAACTATTTTATTAGTGCTTCAAAGTTTTTTTTTTTTTTTGGATAGGATCAGTGCTTCAAAGTTTAAACCAACACAAATAATAACAAATTTATATTGGTAGTGCATCAAACCAACACAAATAAATTTTTTTTTTTTTAATTTAACACAAAACCAAATAAATTTTCATTTAATTAGTAAGATATCAAATAGTTCTATGTCAACTTAGTTGAGAAACAAAATAAATATGAACTAGTTTTATTATTTTATAGGTAGTAGGATATTATATAGTTCTATCACAACTCAATTGATAAACAAAAAAGTAAATAATTATATCATATAATATATATTTTAAATATATATTAAATAAAGGTGGGTCGGGTTGGGTTAGGCAGATATGTGAATCTACACCCAACCCAACTCACAATAATAATAATAATAATAATAATAATAATAGTAATAATAACAATTCAACCCAACTCACCAACTCTTAAAAACCAATCCAACTTGGTGGTTTGGTTGAATTGAGTCAATTTTGGTGGATCCGTGAGTTAACTACACACCTGTAGCATTAATCCATCCTTGGCTTTCCTCTTCTTGAAGCAAAGTAACAATCTCTACACCACCGTCTAATTTTTTGCAATCCATCTATCAAGTATAAAGGATGACGGGTTGGGAGAGATTAGTTTGTGCAAAATTGGCCTCAAATTGATGGCTTTATACCAATGCATTCCCTTATTTTGTGTAAAATATTTTTGGTTAATCTCAATAGACTCAAATACAAAAACACACGCAAACCAGAAATAAGATGTGTATTCTCAAAATTAGTGGGATAATGTAGAGACAAATTCACATTCATTCATGGGGTGTCCAAGCTTTTGGCTGTGACTGAAATTCCTAAATAAAGCCTTTTAACTTTCTAGATGCTGATGGGTTAGTCGGTTAGTCCCCCTTGGTCCTCATTCTTCTCTTCAATAAAATTTGTTCTTATTAAAAATAAATAAATAAAACAAAACAAAAGAGAAGAAGAGAACATGGTCCTTTCAAGTTCACCAACGTGATGGGCTTAATAGACTTAAAGAACACGTTGTAAACTTGAATTTCTTAAATTTTATCCAACATACAACTAATCTATTGAGATTTCAAAGTGTTTTATGAGTTAAAAATGGAATAGACAAATTAAATGGTTGGGCACCATTTTCATAAATTTAAAAAAAAAAAAAATGGCTTAGTCAAAATTAGTGGGATAATGTAGAGACAAATTCACATTCATTCATGGGGTGTCCAAGCTTTTGGCTGTGACTGAAATTCCTAAATAAAGCCTTTTAACTTTCTAGATGCTGATGGGTTAGTCGGTTAGTCCTCCTTGGTCCTCATTCTTCTCTTCAATAAAATTTGTTCTTATTAAAAATAAATAAATAAAACAAAACAAAAGAGAAGAAGAGAACATGGTCCTTTCAAGTTCACCAACGTGATGGGCTTAATAGACTTAAAGAACACGTTGTAAACTTGAATTTCTTAAATTTTATCCAACATACAACTAATCTATTGAGATTTCAAAGTGTTTTATGAGTTAAAAATGGAATAGACAAATTAAATGGTTGGGCACCATTTTCATAAATTTAAAAAAAAAAAAAATGGCTTAGTCAAAAAAAAATAAAAAAATAAAAATCTTAAGCACACGGTGGACTGGAATGAGAAATTCAATTTCTCTAGTGAGTATAAAGTAAACTAGTGGTTATAGATAAACTTGAAATTATTTAGTAAGACTGGATTTACTAAATAACCAGGCAAGAAATTTTTTCCAGACCCAATCTCTCGAATCAAATTATTGGTCTAATAGAAAATTTGAAATCTAGACAAGGTCAAAGCTTTTAAATGCACGTGCTGGTCGAGTTAAATTAGTTACTTTTTTTTTTTTTTTTTTTTTTTTTTTGCTGGGTAATTGTTTATTCGGAGGATCGAACCCCCGAGCTAGAGGTAACTTGAAGTACCTGGTACCACTTGGGCTACAAGGCCCGGTGGTGAGTTAAATTAGTTACTTGCGTGGGTAAAGTTTATACCTGAGAATAATCTAGTCTCTTCATTTTACAAAGCACATCTTAATGCATCCTTGTTTTTTTACCATTCTGGCGAAATAACTCAGCAAATGAATCCATTCATGAATGTCCTTCATCCTAACACTGACATCCCTACCAACCAAGCACCTACTACTGCATTCTCCAAAAATTATGGATGATGCACATTCGGACCCGTCAAATCTGTGCAGAGCAATAAATTCTGGTGGGTTTGGTTTAGATTTTTTTTCTAAACTTAACTTGTTTTTATTTAATAGGAAGTTGGGAACAAATTTGTGAATTTTGCTTTTTCTTTTTGTCTTTTTTTTTTTTTTTTTTAAAGGCTCAGCTTAATTTTGACTTATTATTTATTTTTATTTTTATTTTTTAAGAAAAACAATCCAAAAAAAATAGTTATACTAATAAGCTCGACTGTACTCGCATGTTTAATACTAACAAGGTTCTAGAGGTAAAAATCTTTTATATCTTTTATGTGCTCGGCACATAAGACATCTGTCTCATTGAGAGGTGGACTTCGTGTATAAGACACTTTCTCTTTTTTAGAGTATGTATCTTACCCATAACCTTAAATTGATTTCTCAAAAATAATGAGTTGTTTATTGGGTTGTTATAAATAAATGTTTATTGATAAAAAGGATGGGGGGAAACAAAAAAATAAAATGTAAGTAGAATAATCACTTAACTTAATCTTATAATCACAGTCTTTTTTTTAAAGCAATCCAAAATAGGTTTTGTTTATGGTTAATTACAAATTACATAAAAGAGAATATGTGAAAGAGAGATGGTAAGAAAGAAGAAGGGGAAATTACATTTTATCTAGGGTTAGCTCAACTGGTAAAGTCTATGCTAATTGAATAAAAGATTTGGGGTTCAATCCCTATCTACATAAAAAATTGATAGATGTCTTGATCTGATAATAAAGAACTATTATCAGGAACGGAAGTCATAGGTTAAAACTATCTTAATTTTTTTTTTTAAAGAAGAAAAAGAACAAGGGGAAGTTACACTTTATCCTCATAGACTATTTTTCCTTTTATAGCTTAGCACCCGCATCCCATAGGAAGTTGTGTATTCTCATAGTTTTTTTTTTTTTAGGGGAGGGGAGGGGGGAGGGGGTAAGGGTGTATTTGGATAGTTTAGATGGGTATGTGTAATATGAGATATAATTTATTAGGTAAAATGTAATTATCCCATAGAAGAAAGTTATATTTTTATTTATTGTTTCTTCCAAATGATTCACACTGTAATATAGAAAGAGATGCACCAAATCAAGTTGCAAGTAGATAAGAATAGTAAAAGAAAGCAACTGGTACATAAAGTGTCATGAATAGGTACATAAGTACATAAGTATCTTTTTTTTTTTTCTTTTTTCTTTTTTCTTTTTATGATAATCAAGTACATAAGTGTCATGGTATATATCCATTGGTGCATAACTATATATTTAATATTAAACAGGCCTCTCTTATTCTAAGTTTATTTGAATAAATCATTCTAGCGACACAACAAGAATTTCACATTAGTTCTAAATCAATTTACCACTTCACTTATGGATCATAACAAAATAAAATTTTAAATTTAAATTGCAGAATATGGTGGGCTTATGTTGTGAAATTGCTATGAGTTGCGCTTTAAGCTAATATTTTGAAGTGCACTAAGCCACTTCACATACAAAATGTTATAAAATTGTTGGGAATTTTTGTTATTTACCTAGTTTGATTTCACATAAAAAGGTGTAGCTTTTTATAAACCTCCCTTCTAAATATAATTATATATTTAAGCAATTTTATTTTTAAACTAAATAAGTCAAGAGTATATGCTATCCAAATGCATATGAAAGACATTTTGACAGGGACAAAGTTTACCTCTAACCCATTATGCAAACATTCAATCATTCAAATGAATCACGTGATCAACTTCACAAGTCAAGTGAATTAACATACGTAAATGGTTTTATGAGTCATCACATAATGGATTTCTCCAAATTGGTTTTGAAAAAAACTTTTTCCAAAGTGCTAATTTGAACTTATCACAATTTAGTTCACAAACTTTCAATCAATATATTTAATTCCTTAAGATATAGACTATGGGGTTCAAAATATAGAAATTGAAAAAAAAAAATTTGAGACTAAATTATGATAAAACTAAACATCAGGAAGGTAAGTTGTACTTCAATGTTAAAAGTGTAAATTGTACTTGAAAGTGTGTGATCACAAAATGCAAAATTGTTAATTTGGACAAAATTCTATAGAGTTCATTTTAAACCAATTTTGGGGAGTCAAATATAATAATTGAAAATTTGTGTACTAATTATTAATGATGATAAGATTAGGGCTATTAACGAGCCAAGCCAATAGAGTATTAAAAGTTTAGATTCATTTAATTTTATTTCAATTAAGCTCGAGCTTATAACAAAACACGATTACATATTCAAGTTTGGTTCATTTTATTGTCAAAAAAGCTAGAGCTTGTTCATGAACTTCTTAATTAACATATTTATTTTTCATATTAAGTGGAACCAAGAAAACAAATCAATGAATTTTTGCTACAAATGAAATGTTTTTATTATTAATAAACTACAAATAATAATTTGATATCATGTGAACCTATTTACAAACTTATAGAATCCAATCTCAAGTCTATATAATAAATATACTTTTAGACAAGTGTGTGTATATATAATATAATATTATATATAATTAATCGAGTCTAGTTTTCATGAGTTTGTTCACAAACAAATTGTTATATTTGAACTTGGCTCGTTTAGTAATCGAGCCTTAACTTGGGCTTGAACTTGACTTGTTTGCTAAACAAATGAATATAAAGTATAAACAAACATTTTTCTGAGCTAAACTTGAACCATTTATAAACAGCTTTGTTTATTTTCAAACTTACTACCCTAGATGGTACTAAAGCAACATTGAGAGGTAAATTTGTAATTATTTCTTTATTTTATTTTATTTTATTTTGAGCCAAAAATACATAAATTCTCAAATCTCACTCTGTTAATCTTTAACATAGCACAAGGCAACCTTCGGCTAGGTAGTTTATCATTCATAAATAATTTATAATTTATAGGTTTGTTCCTCTCATGCATCATGTGTTGTGCAAAGGAAAATGATGCCATGGTCTCGTAATTTGAAGAAGAAAAGGGGATTCCTTCACGGGTTGGTAAGGTGCAAAATAAAATACAATAATACAATTCATTTGTAGCCGAAAGCCCTCCCACGAAGAGAATCGGCCCCTTCTTCTCTTCGTTTTGTCCAAATAATTAAAGGCTTTGTTTTTTCTTAAGAATTGTCCACAAATAGTTAAGTTGATCTTATCTTCACAGCATGATTGAGCTCTGCTTTAGGCCCCACAACTTACCAAACCCACAGGAATAGCCTAAATAGCCGTATAAGATTTTTTTTTTTTTTTAATTTTTCCCTTTCAAAGTCCATTGAACACATCCTCGTTTACCTGACCCTACCTCTTTGGTCTCCCAGGCCCCCAGCAAGCATTATTGATGACCATCCTTTTCCTTTCTTCTTTCGATTTTTATAAACCCATTAGATACGCACTAAATTTAGCTCTCAATGGGCAATGATCACCGCCCCTTTATTTCTCGTCATCAAAGACCCCGAACACCCACAAAAAGGCCCTTACAGGCTTGATCGGGTTAGTTAACTTAAAAGTTCCTTTCAAAATTGCCAGTAGCTTTTTTGCATAACTTAATCAGATTAGTTAACTTAAAAGTTCGTTCAAAAATTACCGTGATTTATTTGCATAATATGAGATAAAAATATTAAAAGTTAATTTGCTAAATTTGTTAGTTAACGTAAAATATCTTCAAAAATTGTCGGTAATTTATTAGACAAAAGGTTAAATGCTAAATTTTTTTTTTTTTTTTTTTTTAAAGTTTAAAAGGTAGGCAATTTTGTTCGAGTTTTGTAATTGTTGAAAACGATATCTTTCCATGTTTTCGCGGCCAAGGTTCAAAATTTCAAATTTGCTGGGGGAATATATCGGCCTGGAAGACTAGTTAAATAGTTAATATAATATATAAATATTCACTTAACCTATCGGGCTTAAGTTTAGAGCTCAATAACATTATATTAACTACCACCGAACAAATTTTTTTGCCCTCGTTATAATTATCAAATTATTAAAAAAGATAATTAACTTAATCCTAATTTCCCAATCAACTTAATAAGGTTTTACAAAATTTAGAGTATTTATTATATATTCCCATTTTCCACAACTTCTTTTTTTTTTTTTTTTATGGCAGCTTTCTTTTGAAAGATAATTTGCAAGTCACGCAAGACAACAAACAAGTCTATACAAAATATCATCAAAACCATATATTCCCCATAACCCCATCATCATCATCATAACAGAACAACACGGTCACAGACCCACCCCCAAACTCTCTGCCATTTCCATCCATCCATCCATCCATCCATCCATATCTACATAATACGTACACATATCTCCACCGCGTATGTTGCCACGTCATCGCCACAGGACCATTGTTCCTAGTATTTTACACGAGCGTCTTACATGCGGAGGTTTGCGGGTCCCACATAGCTGGCAGCAAGTACTTCCTCCCGCTCACTCCGTTCGCATTGTAACTCGCCCCGGTTGTCTTTTCCACCAACACCCGACCCGGATCTCCCGGGTACGCACCCGACCCGAATATCCCAGTGCAAGCCGAAACTGCCTCTAACGGCGCCGTTGCCGGCCCTTGGAAATATCCGTTATTAAACGGATTCGTGACGGTGCCAGCCAAAAGGGTAGCCAAGTTGATGATCATTCCGTCAACTCCGACGTCTCCGTTAGGCGAAACTAACGGCGGGGTTTGTGGGCCGTAAATGGGCTGGTGAAAGGGCCAAGCGCATTGACCCGGACACTGAGTCTCCGAGTTACCAACCCAAACGTAAGCAGAGCGAGTCACCCTCTTCCCTTGACTCACCCGAGTCGACCCGTGGGTCCCACACCTGCTCATACAAAACCCATCAACGGCGACATCCTTAGCCGTCAAAACAACGTTAATCGAGTTCAGTCCGTTAACTTTCTTAGACAAAGCCAACAAGTGCATCGTTTTGAGTGACTTGCCCAAGGTATAAGCTTCGTGGAGGATTTGCTTCCCTATGACGAGCGCAGAAGAACCCCCCTTGTACTTGTCAGTGGTTTTCCACCACGTGGACACTGAGGGAAGTGGGGCCCGAGGAAAGTTGAGGGACTGGATAAAATCGACGATAATGGACCGTTGGATTGGAGTGAACTGGCCGTACCAGATCAAATTAACGGTGATGTTGCCCTTCAGAAGAGCACCGTTGTGATACTTGAGAATCAACGGCTGTTGTTCAACGAGAGCCGTGAGCTTTCTAGCACCAGTGGGAGCTACGGTAATGGAACAGCATAAAAGAAAGAGAATGGCAAAGTGGTAATAAGAACCCATTATGAATGTTAAAAAGATTTTATGAAGTAGAAGAAGAAGAAGAAGAAGTGGTTTTTGAAGTGTTTGTGAAAGAACAGAGAGGAAGTGGGTATTTATAGCAGGGTTTTTGGAGATGAGTAAGGGAGACAGCTGTTGAGACGACGAGGTGTCAATGTCAAAGGAGTGTACATGTGGGAATTTTTTAGTGGGTGCTAAAAAATTAATGTATGGCTAGGTGGCCAGGCTGTAAGGTTCTGTTTCTAGGCTACGCAGTGAGTAGTACTAGTACTCTGCAACAATAGTTTAGTGGAGGGTTTTTGAGCAATTTGATGATGTGACCTTATGCTACTTTGAATAGTATTGTAACAGTTTAGATTTTAGAGTCTATCGACTCGTTGCGGCAGACTGTATTGATTATGATGTGAGTTATCCATGAAGATCTGAATCATTGATCTTGCTCACTTATTTTATTTATTTATTTTGAAATAAACACACTTTCTGATTTGACCTAAATTGATTATTATAAATGCAGGATTGATGTAATTAATGTGAGTGACACGTAAAAGTTAATAACATAAAAAATAAATTAAAAACTTTTGTTAGATAGTTTGAAAATAGTTTATTTAATTAAAGTTAAAAAAAAATTTGTTGAAGTGTAAAAAAAGGTTAAAAATAATCTGATAATATAATAAGACCTATAAATAATATTAAAAAATATAATAAAATTTATAAATAGTAGTAAGAAAAATTAAAATTACAAATAAATTGAAACTTTGAGTGCATTTCATAAGAACACTAACTTTTAGGATTTACGATTAACGTGATAATTGTATGATAGCTTTAATTATTGCCTTTGCACTAAACCCAAATACATGCCAATAATGTTAGGATTACAAATTTTAACATATTTTTTGTTTTAACATGTTTATGTGGCAAGTTATGTACCCACATAGACTTTATCACTTTTATTTTACTATTCATAACTTGTTATATAAATAAATTGTATTAAAACTTAAAATTTATAGTGCTGGCATTTTTTAATGGTTAAATGTGAATCTTGTTAATGAGTGTTCATACCGTGTTTATTTGGAATTTTATAGTACACTAAGCCATATTTTATAGGCAATTGAGCCACTCCTAATTAAAAAAAAATTATTAAATTTTTTTATTTTTCAATGCATTTGAGATCCTTTTGAAGCTCCTTTATCAAGTGCATAATTATACCCTTTAACAAAAGCTTCTTAATGTTATATTATACATCAAAATTTAGGTACACACTATAGTTCTTCAATTAAAATTAAAATATCTGATTATATTATCCAACAAAACACAAATACTGTTAATTTTTTAAAAATATAATTACTATGCACTTGAATTTAATTAGGAAGTTAATATGCAGTGTGCTTAAGTTTTACTTAATATATATTATATGTCACACAGTACCATTGATTTGTTTGTCGCCTAGTTGATGATAGGGAGGTAACTACGTACGAAAGGGGGCAGAGACAGAAGTGAGAGACACGGTGCAGTTCAGCGTAACTTCTTTTAGAAGCTATATGGTCGCTATAGCTTCCTTTTTTCTTTTTCTTTTTTTTTTTTAATATAATTTTTGGGTAAAAGTTCAAATTTTTTTTTAAAAAAAATTGATCAATTTAGTTCCTAATTAATACAAGCAAGGAGAAAAATGAATAATGATTTAAAATTCAAGTCGAATTTAGGAACTAAATTGGTCAGTTTTAAATAATTATAAAATTAATTATTAAAAGTAATAGTTAAATGATTAAATTTACTATATCAGTAATCTTTTAAAATCACTGGTAATTTAATATAGTACCAAAGTAAGAAATTCCAACAATAATTTAAATTTTTATGATAATTAATAATTTAATATGAATTAGCATTAGTCATACATTAAATGTGTTAAATGTATTTTATTTATTTATTTTATAGGAAATAGGGTTTTTTTATATAAAAAATTTAGGGCAATAAGATTTAAGTATTAAATTTGAATATGGAATTGGCCAAGTGGTTAGGCACTTGATTTTAAAGTGGTTTTCTTGAGTTTGACTTGAAACTCTTTAGTTCAAGTTTAGACATCTATACTTTAAAAAAACTTCCTAAATCAATGATTTACTCCCCTGTGAGTTCACTTTTCTTGAACAATTATTAAATTGTAGGTAAAAGTTGCGAAAGAACACTATAGAAAAAAAAAAAATTCAATATCGTGGAAGAAGGTGCATAATTGGGGGGGTCAAGAGGAGGAGGGGGAGGGGTGTGGGGCCCAAGATAGAGTTGATAAGTGATGACATAAGCTAAAGGGTTAGGGGGTACAAAGTTCGAGAGAAGTGGATTATAAAATGAATTAATATAGTCACGCTTGATGGATGGATTTAAAAAATACATATAAAACTACTGATTCCTCCCTAGGGGCCTCCACTCTTCTTAAATCCTGAAGATGAAGAAGCTGTGTTCCCGAAACTCTACCTGTGAGCTACTTAGGGGCCCCACCGCAGGCTTATGTGATTCTTACGACACCTTTTTGTTTTTGAAATTGTATTAAAATATATATATATATATATATGTGTGTGTGTATGTGGAACAATAATGAGGCATCAATGTAGAGTTGTATACAAGTTAAACTTTGTCGAATAGTGAATGTTTAAATTTGATTCAACAAAAAATGTAGGATGTTCAAACTTGACTTTAACTTGAAACGAGCCTAAAAATAATGTTCAACCTTGAACTCGTTATAAAATATAAAAGTTTGAGCTCAATTTAGCTTGGCTTGACTTGATTCGATTCATTAGTTAAATCAAGTTTGAGTTCAATATCAAGCCTAAACTCAAGTTCAATATCATGGTTTTGAGCTTGAGATCCAACAGAAATATAATATTAAGTCTCTATCAAGTTTATTATCTAGCTTATTTAGTTTGGATGAGTGATCTCAACTTATAATTAATTAAAGTCTTAAAAGGATATGAGTTTACTTGTCAAACTCATATAAATTTTATTACCAAACTCATAAATAAGTTTAGGCTCAACTTGTTTTGTTACTTTTATATCGAGCCTTGGTGTTCACGAATTTATTCATGAACAATATTTTTTACTCGGGCTTGGCTCATTTATTAAACAATCCTAAAACTAAAGCTTAAACTTGGCTTGTTTATAAACAAACAAACTTGAGCAAGCTTTTTATTGAGCCAAACTCAAGCTGTTTATAAACGATTTGATTCACTTACAGCCCTACACCAATGCATTAACTGAGGTATGGTGGCCACGCTTTCATTTTTGGGGGAGGAAGAATCTAGAGATTGGGGTATACAAATTTTTAAAGAGCTTTGGAGAATTTTAAAATAATAATAATAATAATAATAATAATCTAGAGAAATAATAGAAGTAATTTTCGCACAGATGTTAAAAACTTAAAATAGGAGTAATAGTGGATCCATAAAGTGATAATTTACCCTAATTCATTTATTGTATTGTTAATATTAATATTATTAGAGCACTAGTATTTGAGGATGTAAAAAAGTGTCTAATATATATTTATATTCAAAACCTACTTTATTTATTTTATTATCTCATTTTACAACTCACTCAACATCTCAGTTTTTATTTTTACATGCAACTAATTAAAATAATATAAATTATACAAAAAAATATAAATAAATCAATTCTCTCTCTTCTCTCCCATCTCTCTCTTCCCTCTTTTCCTCTCTCACTCTATTAAAATATGTGTCTTTTTATTTTTACAACCCATGAACAGTAGGATTATATTTGTACAATCTTACTGTCCACAATTGGCAAAAAATTTTAAGTACCCATATCCGAGTAAAGCCCTCTTTTAATGTTTTGGTTGGTAAAATAGCAACTGAAAGATTTTTACACCTCCAATGCTAAGAGCATCCACTAATGTGGATGCAAACTTATCATCTATTTTGCACAAAAAAAAACACTACTTTTTCTATTTTACACATCAATTTTTACAAAACACCCACATCAGTCCATCTATTATACACTATATTTTTTATATAAATAAAATTTTTATATTCATTTTTTAATATTATTTTATCTACCGTTTCTTTTTCCTATACTTCCTCTTCTTTCTTCTTCTTTCTTTTTCCTTATCTCTATGCCGTTTCCTCTTTCTTTTCTTCCTCTTCTTTCTTCTTCTTTCTCTCACGGTCAAAACCCAGAAACACTAGAGCAAGCACTACATCAACACCACAACCATCACAAGCACCACAACACCTCTCCAATCCACCGATCTCTGTCAACCAAGAAGCACCATCACAAGCACTCCATCAATACCGATCTTCGTCAACCCACAAAACTGATCTCCATCAACACCGATCATCATCAACACCGATCCACATCACCGATCCAAATTGCCTCTCTAATCCGCTATCCACGATCACCGATCCAACAATTTTGTTCTAGTGGTTGATTTTTTTTTTTTTTTTTTTTTGTAGTTGATTTTTTTTTTTATTTATAGTAATGTGTGTATCAGAGAAAAAAAGAACATGATGTGGGAGATAATGCGTTAGTTTTGCAGATGGAGAAGAGAGAGAGAAAAAATGAGCGAATTATAAATTATTAAAACATTAAATGCAAGAGTTACAGTAACAGTGCATATTTGCACGGTTATTGTATCTCTTATGCATTTATGCATAATTTTACACCCATTGATGTGGGTGTTTTTTTGCTCAAAATGTATAAAATCAATTACTTTTTCTATTTTGCAAGACCTTACACATATTGATGGGATGCTCTAATGCTCTTGTGAATTAAGTGATATAGTATTATTCTCTTATTAAGAAGAATTTGGTAGATTGTTCTTATTGAAACACAAAGACTCTTTATAACTTGAGAAAGCTTTGCAACTACATGAGCAATCGTATTGTCATCTCTCTTGACCCAACGAAAGCAACAACTTAAGAAGAGAACTTTGAAACTAAAAATGTTATGGTGGACTTGCCTGATTGATTTCAATATGTCAATTTTTCCATCTTAATACAGGTCTTGATTCCTAGCCGGGGTACTATATTTCATCAAACATGGTGGCCATGTTGAGGGTAACCATCGGCTCTTGTTGATAGGGGGAGGGAGTGGATTGCCTAGGTAGACTCTGGTTTGAAGAAAATCTTGGAGAAGACTAGGTTTCACAGGTGTAGCCCGTGGTTAACAAGTTGAGACCCTACAAGCGGGGTTTGGGCAATGGGTATTTAGAGATTGGCTTTGGTTTGAAACTTTGAATGCAAGGCACTCAAAATTGATCTTTTTTTTTGTTTGTTATTAAAAAAAAGTATCATTTTAATAAATTATTAAAAAAAATTAGATAAGTAAGAAAGATATTAATAAAAAAAAAAAACTTCATGCGAAAATATCACAAATAAACCAAACATATCACAAATAAACCAAACAGTAAAAAAATTATTAAAAAAAAAAACAGAAATTATGTACAAAATAGAAGGGAGTTTTATAAACACAAATTATGAAAAGATTTGTATGATTAACGTTTTTTTGACAAGTACAAGTATAATTTTTGTGTGTTTTCTATAATACATGTGAAGACCTATATAGGTGTGTTTCCTATCATACATGTGAAGGTTAGGTAACCCATGGTTTTGAGTGATATATCACAAATAAACCAAACAGTAAAAAAATTATTAAAAAAAAAAACAGAAATTATGTACAAAATAGAAGGGAGTTTTATAAACACAAATTATGAAAAGATTTGTATGATTAACATTTTTTTGACAAGTACAAGTATAATCTTTGTGTGTTTTCTATAATACATGTGAAGACCTATATAGGTGTGTTTCCTATCATACATGTGAAGGTTAGGTAACCCATGGTTTTGAGTGATATCTAACTTATTATGCTTTAGTTTCTTGTCTGTTTTATTTGTTTTTGTCGGAATTTGATAATATGACAATTGACATATATGCTATTCTATCATTTCCTAGCACACCTATTTTCACACATAAACCTTCTCTCATTAGATCACTCTCGAAGAATTCAGAGGGCACTACAACATAAAGCCGTTGGCTTTGGATTTTCAATTTTCAATATCAGCATGCACGAAGGATCTATAAACCATAATTGAGGGCAACTTAGTCATTAATTATAACAATTCTGTTAATGACTTTCAACCTCAAGGTATTGAGAAAGTATACAAGCATTGGGTAATATTTCTCCTCTCTCACAATTGGTGAGTCTCACTCTTCAATAAAACCCACCAGTTGTGAGAGAGAAAATATATACATCCCCAATGTAGGGTATATTTTTTCCAATGTATTGTACCCTTTTATTAAGCAAAAGAGATTTAATTGTCACATATAAAATCAGACACTACCTCTATATTTTAATACTAAATTACCCTTTTCATTGGGCTACTACATCTACATGAGTAATTCACAGGCAAACTAGTGGGGAATGTGGGCCGGTGCCGACTGTGTGAATAGAGCCACACGTGACCTACTTTTACATGGTTTGAACTTTGACGTATTATTTTAGTGTGTTTTAATTCTTACGCCTTTTTCTTTTTCGGTTTCATAAATCTTTTCAGGTCACTGAGTTTCAATTTATTCGATCAAACATGACAACATGAAAAAGCTAAAAAATTCCAAAATCTCCACGCAATTGTTGTGATTGTCATGTTAGCCAATTTTCTCAAGACTGTACGTTGTGATTGCCCTTGTTAAGCTTTTTTGTTGATGTGTTCTTGTGTATAAACAGTACGTACACTACAATATTCTCTTCCTTCTTTTTGAGAAGAACATTCTCTTCATATATTCTTATAATATATGGTGTGAAGGTCCTACTTCTAACCTTTGACAAATAAAAAGGGCATGTTTCTAAAGTGGCATTGAGCCAACTTGTCATATATTCACTTTTTTTTTTTTTTTTGAACTTTTGTTAATAGGCATGGTACTCTATCTCTTCTTTTTGCTCTCAAATTACTAGCCAAAATAAAAAGTTTGTATTAAATATTAACTGATACTGTCGAACAAATTGTCCACTTACTGTCTCAATTATTGTGGAAAAAAAAAAGTATAAATAAGATTGTTTCTCTAAAAAGAAAGTTGGTGTTCAACTTCTTCAGCCACTATTTAGCTACTGTATATTAAATATGGATTAATATAAAATTTATTCAATTAATTATACATTTAAATTTAATTAAAAATTCTAATAATTATACTACACTTATAAATTTCCTATATTGTTAACCGGTAAACTATAGTTGTAATTTGTAGTATTGTACTCACCAAATAAATTTAAAATATTTATAAAAAATTATAAAATTTTAACTTACAGCGTATGTTTCAAATAATTTATGAAAAAAAAAAGTAATTAATATTAACAAACTAATCGATTTATAGCGTTGATATCTATCTCAAAAAAAAAAAAAAAAAAAAAAAATTGTTTCACGTGGTTGGAAGAGACAGCGTCGGCACACGCACACGGCGACAGGCTCTGGTCCTAAACTCCGAGGCCTCTCAAAATAATGTTCTAATAAGTCCGTGCATTGTCGGATAAGCTTCATTTTCGCACGTGTCAATGTGTTAAAGTAGCTACTCCATGGCCCACCCCGGACACGTGCGTACAGAAACCCCTTCCTCCAAAATCATCCACGTGTTCATTGATAGATACGTCGGTCTGTACTCTGTACCATAACTGCAAAATGTTTTTTCATCTTTTTATTTTTATTTATTAGTCACATGAAAAGCATGCATGCGATATATATAATTATATATATATATATAAACCATTTTATTTACCACATAAATTGAATCTTCTTTTTTTCTTTTTTTGATGATGAATTGAATCTTATTATTAAATTTAAAGCAGGCCCTTCGTTTTTGTTTTGTTGTTTATGAATTCTTTGCTTTTGCTTTTAGATGTACTGGGTTACATAAAAAGACACAAGAGGTACAGAAAGTTTGGATGATGTGATAATGGGATATAATGGCAAGTTGGATAAGAGGTGATGGATGGTTGGGATTGTTCTTTGATTTTGATTCTGCAAAAGGTTAAAATGAAATACTTTATTTGGTCGCATGTGTTGTTACGTAAGTTGTCAGATTTCATGATAAAAAAACGTAAGTAATTGTCAGATTCAAGGTGAATGCACGGGGTAAAAAAATTGGGGTTAAAGTTTTAGATTTGTGTAAAAATATTGGATTTGTTATCAGAGTTCAGACACTCATAAATGGGCTTTGTGGTAAAAGATCAGGGTGCAGACTTTTTTATTCAGCAAAAAAAAAAAAAAAGGTGCAAATTTTTTTGAATATATATATATATATATAGAGAGAGAGAGAGAGAGAGAGAGAGAGTAGAGTTATTTGAGTAGTATTCATTTTTAAAAGAAAATTCATGTTAACTGAGGTAAGAAATTGTTAATAACCATAATAAGAAAGAATTGACATAACTTTTGTATAGGTTTTTTTTTTTTTTTTTTGTAATTTTGGGTTGGACGGTTTCTTGTCGCGTTATGACCTAATAGTTTTGGGGTAAGAGAGTCGGGACTGGCTTAACTGAAACTCACCCCAAACCAGCTTGTGCACAAGCTAGGACTCATTTGCTGGGACCTTGGTCACGTGCCCACGACAGAAGATGCTATCACAAAAATGTTATAGCAAGAGGGTCTAATATGATAAAAATAAGAAAAATATGCTTGCTATCAGCCAAAGACAGTGATTAAACCATTCTCTTAGCAAAAGGAGGAAAGAACATATTGATGATATGAGTACGGCAGAAATAGATTAATAACAACAATAAAAGAAAAGAAAACAATATTAATGCTTGATAAAGAAAAGAAAGAATGGTTAGTTTGCCGTGCTTGGTTTCTTAAGAGATTTGAGTCCAGGAAAGGAACCACCCTTCAATGTGGGCCATCTTACAGAGGAAATCTTGTCATGGAAATTGCTCACTCTAAAAGAGTGGGCCTAGATGGCTTATCATCGAATTCTTACTAGAGAGTAGACTATTGAGAGGGAGATAATGGAGTAACCTATTGGTGCATGCCTTTACTACACTTCTTGTTTTTTCTCACTCTTTGTTTTTCCTTTTACTCTCCATTTTTTCTTTTTGATTTCTATGTTACCTATTTTTTTTTCTTATTTTTTTGCTTCTTTTCTTTCTCGCTCTTTCTTACTAATTTCTCTTTGTTATCTCTTATGCTTGCCTTCCCCCCTCCCACTGTGCACGGCCAAGGCCTTTTTACACTACTTGCCGTGATGGGTTTTACTATTTTACCCCCCAACTACTTTTGTTTGGGTGTAGGTGTCCTTTCCAGACAACCCATTGGTTTGTCAGCTGCCTAATCATCATCACTTCCCAGTGTTGGCCGAGCCACATTCCATTCCCAGACAAAAGAGTGTTGTTTTATTTTCTTGCTCTCCGTTGCATTCCCATCCGGATAAGGGTTGGGCATTCTCTCTCACTAACTCCTATGGCATTCATCTAATGATTCCAACTCATCTTTCTCTCTTTTAGGTGGTATGTTATCCTAGCATGACATTTCCCCCCAAAGAGTTAAAGTGGGAACCCTAGAATAGACTTCTTCCTTCTCCCCACAGCTCGACCATACCATCTCTTATGTCTGACCCATGGCTCACCACTCCTATATTGGCTAGGTACAAGTGGGTGGCATTTGAGCCTTGTGTGTGCTCCATTTCCATGTGAGTCCAGGGCTTGTCTATTGTTCATGCATTTGCCATGGCCTGGGGGCTTGTCTGGTTTTTGCTACTCGTTCTGCCACTCATTCTTAACCTCTAATGGTGTGGATAAATTACTGGGTCTTCGTTCTTTGTATCTTGCTTTCTCCCTAGGTTGGGTTTTGTTTAGGTATGGGCCTTTCCTTTTTCAATCTAGCCCTTGTCTTCTTTGTGGGTCAGCTAACACTTTTGCCACACTGCCTCATTGCCTTTGCCATGTTGCATTTTGGTTTGTTCTCGTTAGGCCTCCTTTGGGCCTGCCGTGCACTTTCCCATTTACTCGGTTCATGTAGCCCAATACTACTGTTGGGCTTGTTCTCATACTATTTTGGGCTTCCTTGCCCTGTTTTATTCATTTGGGCATCCTCGGCCTATTCTAACCTTTCATTCTCATGAGCTTTTACTAAATCTTTTGGGCTTCCCTGACCCAATTACCATATCTTTTACTTTCGAGGTTTATTGGCCTTTTTACTAACCCCGTTTACTAATTCTTTCCTTTAGGCTCCTTTGGCCCATTTTTGCTTGCTTTTCATTTTTCATAATTCTCAGGGGTTTACTACTTCTTTCTTTGAGCTCCCTTGGACCCGCTTGCTTTTCTTAGGGCCTTTTGACTATCTTACAAGCTCATGAACTATTATTTTTGCCATTCGACTTAATGGTTTTCTTCTCACTTTGCTAATTTTTCTCCCTTATTGTCTCCCATATTGTTAGGCTTTTTCTTGTTATTGGGCCTTCTTGCCAAAGTGGGCATCAACAACTTTCATTTGAAATATAAAAAGTTATCAACAATATTTAATGTTTTATCGTCTTTTCAATAAAATGTTTCTAAACATAGTTCATAAAATAATGCCTTTAGGGCATTAGTTAACATTTCCCTTAAAAAAATAATTTTTTTCTCAAAAAAATAAAAAGAAGAATAATCCTTAAATATTATGCTTTTTTTAACGGCAAAGAGAAGGCTTCTAAATATATATAAAAATAGTCCTAATTTGATAAAGATGAGATATAAATCTTAGTTTACATCCTCCAATAAAAACTTGCTACATTAGCCTTTTACTTATAACTTAATATATCTTACCACACTTAATAACATCTTAATAAAATCCCAATTTAACCAACTTTTTCAATTTCAGATCAAACTTTAACCAAAATATCATTGTTTTTCTTAGAACAAGAAAACACCCAAATCAATTTCTCAAAAAAAAAAAAAAAAAAAAAAGAAGAAGAAGAAGAAGAAGAAGAAGAAGAAGAAGAAGAAAAAGAAAACACCCAATCATTCACCACACATGACTCTGGCCAGATCAGTGGTTGCGTGTGTGGCAAGAGTGGAGGTTTGGAGGTTCGGTGCTCCTTGTTCTATGAGGATCTGAGAAGAGAGATGAGATTTGGGGAGTCTGAAAAATGTGTGGGAAATAGGATATTTATTGAGGTGTTATCCTATGTGATATATTCATTTTTTAGTAATATGATGATGGCCAAATCAGCAGTGGTGGCTCTAGGATTTTTTTTTTTTTTGGGTGGTCACTAAAAAAATTAAATTACCACAATATTTTTCTTGTTACCATTTTTCAAATAAAAATGAAAAATGAAATTATGAATTATTTTTATTGAATAGGATGAACGAAATACAAATTTTATCTTTTTGTTTTATAATAGGTTTTTTGTTGAATAATTTTTTCACTTGTTGTTTGGTCTTGCCTTGTTTTTGTTTAGTTTATGTTTGTTGTTATTTGAGCTAATATTTATTATCGTTATTTAAGTTTTAAAAAAACAAGGATTAAGAATTATGTTTGGAGGCCGAATTAATTTTGAAGTAATGTTACGTCCATAACATTTTTACAATCTTATGCCAAAAGCTGTTATTGGTGGGTAAACAAAAATAATATTAGTACTTGGCTCAAATTAGAATTAATAACAACTTACTACATTAGATTTGTTGTAAAATTACTGTAAAAATGGTGTGAATGTAGTAGCACTACTCTAATTTTTGTTGAATCCAAATTTTTGTAATTCTCAAGTTAGGTTCATAATTTTTATTGGGATAATCATAATAGGTTAGTTTAGTATATAATATGTTTTTGACAAGTGTATATATACATTTTTTTTACAAGTCAAGGTGGTCCTGTGACCACCCTTACTTGCATATAGAGCCACCACCGCAAATTAGCGTTTTACTTAAAATTCAAAACCACACCGTTTTTCTTAGAACAGAGTAGCACCCAATTGTTCGTCACACACGTCGCTGGAGTCAAGGGACATTGGTGAGGTAAGTGGTGGCGTGTGTGCGGGGATGGAGGTTTGAAGGTTCAATGCTATTCCTTGTTCTAAGAGGACCTAAGGAGGGAGATTAGATTTGGGGATTTTACCTCTAGTTTGAAAATGTGTGGGAAATAGGGTGTTTAGGTGTATTCGTGTTTTAGTAATATGATGGTATGATATGTTCTTATTGTAGGGTGTAAACTAAATGTTTTATACCAAGTCTTTATAGAATTTAATCTCTTTATGTATATATATATATATATATATATATCTATATATATATATATATATATATATATATATATATTTTCCAGTGTAGATAGTGGGAAAAAGGAAGATGGATTTTGAACTTTGAACCACAAACATATGATACCAGAAATAATACAATCACCACTGGACTTTTGCTTACCCAAATATGTTTTAATGTTTTATAATCAACAATTCCATTGAGAATAAAAGAATGTTTATGTTAAATAAATAAAGTAATTCTTGCAATTGTAACAAATAATCTAAATTAGATAGCAAATAATTTTTTCTCTCAGAGAGAGAGAGAGAGAGAGAGGACATGTATATACATACATACTTTTTGTTTTGGTTACATGTAAGTGAAGGAGACTAAGCATTCTGCAAGTAGGAACCAAATCGAATTTTTATCTGTGGCTGAAAATATATGAAAAAAATTATGAAAATTTAAGAATAAGAAATATACTAAAAATTAATATATAAAAAATAAAACTAGCATCTAGTCAACATTAATAAATAAATAAATACAAAATAAGAATGTTTTTAATATATTTAAACACATTTATATATAATCTATTGAAATTGAAGTCGACATTTTTTTAAATCTCAATAATCATTCAGATTAGGGTAAAATACTATTTTAATCTTTAAACTTTATCAAAAGTTTGGTTTTCATCCTTAAACTCTAAGAAGTTCATTTTTCATCCCTAAACTATTAAAAAGTCCATCTTTCGTCCTTAAACTATTGAAAATGTTTTATTTATGTCTTTAAATTTTATCAAAAGTTTTTTGTCATCCCAAAATTGTTAAAACAAATTCTTTTTTCATCCCTATTTTTGTCTCTAAACTAATGAAAAAATTATTTACAAAGGTTAAGGATGAAAAAAAAAAAACTTTTTAAAGTTTAGGGACGAAAAACAAACTTTTAACAAAATTTAGGGACCAAAGTAGTATTTTACCCTTTAGATTGATTCTATTTTACATTTCACAATTTTTTTCCTTTTGATATACAATATCAAAGAAATTAGTGGAATATCATCTTTTGTTTGAATACTTGTTACATAGTTGCAACATAATTTAGGAAGAGTAATTACAAATACACCAATTCTATAAAAATTGGTAGGCAATCGAGTTTTTAGTTCTTACTTGCCCTTTGTACAAATCTAGTTTGGTTTCTCAAAAAAAAAAAAAAAAAGTTCTTACTAGCCCTTCGTACAAATTCATAAATATTTAATAATTTTTTTAATTCTAAATATCAAACTATATTATGATTATAACGGTGAAGTTTCATTTTCAATACTAGCTTTTCTTGATTTGTGAAGTTTTGTGTATAATTTTTTTTACCATCATTATTTCTAAAAAGAAGTATGTGTCTCTTGAGAATCCATATATAGTTGAATTAAGAATAAGAATTACACTCACACTAAACTGATAATTTAATTAATGTAATTGTGAATTTATTTTAGCATAGACAATATCTAATTGATAATGATGCTCAAATTGTAAGTCTTCTTGTTGATGACGAAAAAAAGAAAAAGTGAAAACTGCCAGACAATCCTTTAGGTGAAATTAGATAGCAAAATAGTACCCAAATCATGAAGTCCCAAACTTAAAGCTTTGTGTATCCAAACAGCAATTAGCCAAAGTTTCATGCTAAACACATGGTCATAACTCATTGCATATATTTTTTTGTTTTTAGTATGGATTTTCTTTTTATAAGGGATTTTTATTTTTGTTTTGTTAGGAAAGAAAATGTTTTTGTGTTATTTTTCGGAGAGAGGCATTGACTATAGAAATGGACTAGGTGATTATTTTAATTCTTGTGGGGTCATGGCCCTCTTTGGTCCTCTCGTAGTTCTAGTTCTTCCTGAAGTTTATTACCTGAACCAACTAGTGGTGTGTATATCATAGTAGTTGGAGGGTAAAGTTTAGAGTAGTTAATGCTCCATATTAGTTTTTATATTTTTTTCAACATTATTTTTAAAACTTGTTTAAATATATATATATATATATATATATATATATATATATATTAAAAAAAACAGAGAACTCGGTATAAACATGCAAGAAATAGATTCTATTTAAAGAGGTAATTTTTTATAACCCACACCCCGACACCAATTAACAAGATCTTTATTAAAATTTAATTAAAATGGTTGTAGAAGACATTCATTTTAATTTCCCCCTCTAATAAGTTATTGGATTTTCATAATATGAGAGAGAGAGAGAGAGAGATATGCATGAATCTATATAATATCTATACCAATCATATTGAAGGATTGATGTCGGTTTAATCAAACCTGCCAATCAAGAATTAGTTCTAAAGCGAAATAATCCTTGAAATTCAAAGTATTCCAAATTGGTTGGTTTATTTTTTTTGGCCTCTTGCTTTCCTTTTTCGATAAAGACAGAAGACATTAATTGGCGCCCATCTTTTCGCTCCTCTCAAAGGGCTCATTTCTAAGACAAAAAATGCTTATTTGACTCATGTCATACTTGCAATTCATGGACCATGCATATATCTCACAAGCAATGCTATCACCATTCATCAACCCCACATTCCCATTCTTTTTTATTCAATACTTTACCTACACTTTAAGGCCAGGTTACTTCATCATTTATAGCTGCTAATTTAGGGGAGGTCGGCCAAGTTACGTACCATGATTATAGCTGTTTTATATAGGGGCGGTTTGACATTATCATTATAGGGAGAGATAAAGAGCTTTAAAGTTGGCAATCTATGCTTGGCGGCAAGGTTGTGAAATCTGGACTGGACTTTACGGTCCGACCCAGTTAATCGGGAATTGTTTGTCAAGACATTTTTTTTTTAGGCAAGACTTGGGAGCGTGAGGAATAATAAGAGATGGGGATGGTATTTATTTGAATTGTAGGATTGTGTCTTTACATGTAAGTACGATCACTAATAATGCTACAAAATTATAGACGATTAGACAAGGTTTATCCATACCATATAATTGGAATTATAGCAAAGATTATGGAAAAAATTGGCCTTTGCCCTTCTTTAAAAAAAAATTCAGCATTTTGCCCTATTTCTCAAACTAATTAGGAAAATACTCCTCTTTTGAAAATTGATTTTCTCAAAATCGAGTTAAGTCCTATAATAGAGTTTTTAAGAAGCCTATAGTAACGTTTTTAGGACCTATAGTGGCATTTTGTAACTTGATCTCCATGAAGTCGAGTTACAGGTAAAAAAAGAAAAAAAAATTGCATGTAACTCGACTTCATAGAGATCGAGTTACAAAATGCCACTATAGGTCCTTAAAATATCATTATAGGCTCTTTAAAAATGCTACTATAGGACTCTAGAATTTTTTTTTTTTAATAACCCGATTTTAAGAAAATCAAGTTTCAAAAGAGGAGCATTTTTCTAATTAATTTGGAAAATGGGACAAAATGCTGGATTTTTTTTTAAAGGGGCATCTGCCCCTTTTCTCCCAAAGATTATTCTAGAACTTGATTAATTAAGCATTAGATATTTTATTACTAACTAACTCGGATGCAAGAAGCCTAGGACCACATGCTTAGTTACTCACTTTCCATAACTTAAACACATTGCAATATATAATTAGATTACTTTTTACTAAGTACCAATGATGGAACCATGTAAAAGTGGTTTAATCCAATTACAAATTGTGTCAAAATGTGTGTTCCTAAAATGACTCATCTCATACGTAAAGTCTTGTGAATTATTGGGTAGATAAGGGATGGTACTTCAGCGTCATGTGTTATGAGAGGCTAAGAAGATTGTCAACACTACCGCTAAAAAAGACAGAGACCAAGAAGAAAGATTGGTGGAATATAATCAATGCCCGTAATTTGTATCCGACTTAGGGGTGTAGGGTCTATAAGATGATACCGTCTTTTAATTTAGTAGACTATTTTGCCGAGTTTCATCCCAAAAAAAAAGGGGAAAAAAAGAAGAAGAAGCAAAGCTTTACTGTACGTATGGGGTTTGGAAAGCAGAAAATTTGAAGTTTTTATTGTTAAACGCTTTTAAAGATTAATTTAGTATTTTTATGAAAATTGCAGGAATTGCCAGTGTCTTTTTTCTTTTTAAAGACACACTGTCTGTAGCCAAACAACTATAATAATTATTGGTCATTAACTAATTGAATATTTTGGATTTATGAATGAATTAAGTATTCATAGAATAAAATAACAACAATTAAGATTTAAAATCCATTTGGAATACTACCACGTATCCTTGGTGTAAGGGTTAGATGAGTTTAAGCCTTCAAGAAAGATCTATTAATTTGAAATTATTACAGGGAATAAAGCCTTAGCTATAATTTGGCTCTGCGTTTTCTAAATTAAAACACTTGTTATTGGAAGAAAATGCTTGAACCATATGTTTGGTTTCGCGTTTTATTAAAAATCGAGTTTTTGAAAACGGCAAAGAGGCATGGTTTTGGAATGCACGGTTTTATCAGCTGTGAGTGGTTGTGAGATCGACATTGTTTGATTGTATAAGTTATATTATATTAGCCAGCCCCCCCACCCAAAAAAAGAAAAGAAAAAACTGCAACTTTGTTAGTCTATCATCTTTTATATTATTATTATTATTGTTGTTGTTATTATTATTATTATTATTTGGCTCCATACAATTTTTAGTGGATAATTTAGGAATTTTACTTTCAATATCAACTAGCTTTCATGAACTAGCATGCCTCTGATTTCTATTGGGAGCTTGTGTTAAGAGTATCTTTGATTGGGTCTGCTCTTCATTTTTTATTTTTTTTTAATGATTCGATGGGCTGCGCTGTTTTGATTGTGCTCTTTTTGAATGGTTTTTAAAAACTATGAAAAGGCTTACAAATATGGAAACTTTACTTGTTTTATATACGTTTTGGAATTGAAAACAAAATTTAAAAAAAAAAAAAAAAAAAGTGAAAACATCGTTTAGCTGTTCCTTGAAAATAAACTATTTTTGAAAATAAGATTTTGGAAATTGTATTATACTGCCCATAAAAAAGTATGTCAAATTTCACTGATAATTGTTTTTTTATATTTAGAAATATAAAAATGTTTTTATTTTTATTTTTATTTACAAAGCAAGAACTAAGCATTCTCTCCATGTTAGGTTATGGAACAACATCAAAGTTGGGCAATGATGTATATTCTGAAATGAGTTATATAATGAATATTACAAATTTTACTATATAAAACTTACAAAAAAAAGGTATCACTAATAACAAAAAATTATTTTAAATATTTATTTATTATACTGTTTAAGTAGTTTCAATCATATTCTTGACATATTAGTTTGTAAGTTTTTGTAATAAACTTTGTAACAGTTTTAATATTTTCCATCCGAAAAATTGGCACAAAATTAAATGGGGGAAAAATATGTCCGCACCATGGATATGTGGCCTAAAATTCATACTCATTGTCATTCCAACTATATGTGTTGCAATAAAGATTCAAAAACCACATCCACATCGAGCTCATTGCAATATGATAATAGTTGAGTTGGTAACAGGCTGTAGTTAGAATGAAGCCGCACCAACAAAACTATAGTCCACTTAAATTGGCATTATTTTTCTGTGTACCGACAAGCGTTCGAGATGGGTAGGAAGTGGAGGATGCCTCTACACCAATCGAATACAAAGTTGAAACTTGGCTCCATCAAAATGATTGGCAAAAAGGTCAACAAATGAGCGTATTGAAGAATCCATACAACAGTTTTTGGTAGCCTCTTCCATGCTACAGAGACATATATGCTAATTGCGTACACATTTACCAATTAGTCAAGAAAGGGATATATATTAGCGGGGACCAGCAAATTATGAACAAGATTTTAGTGGGAAAAAAAGACCAATTATATGCTTACTCGAACTCTCTTTATCATGATACAATTATGTAGTATGAATATCCTGCCGTAACATTTTTACAACAAAACTTAAATTGCAATTGCTGATCATGGTAAGTAAGATAGTATTATTAGTAGTAAGCTCGGATGAAAACTGGTAACAGCTTGCAAGCAACAAAACCTAGGTCGCTTATAACACATTTTTTATTGTGTCGCTTTCAGATCGATTTGTTTATGGCCAAAACTTGCAAAGGTCCAACCTTAACCTGCAAAAACCCGTTTTGTGTTCACAAGTTAGGTCAAATATTGACACTCCTACTTTCAACTGAAGTTTTGTTAAGAAATTATTGTACTCGTAGCACTACTGAATTGGTTGTTAGGAAATTGTTCCTAAATTATGATATTCGTTTCTATCTATATTGTTGATTTTTCGGATTAAACTTTGTGATTCAGTTATAACATCTACAAATCTATTGTACAATTTGATTTTTAGAAATATAGCAGGTTAATCACAATTAATTCTTCAATGTGTCCGTATGCATGCACACATCATAAGTATGTGTGTAGTTATTAACTTATTATACACACTTTCCACAAAATTTGTCATGGTATGTATATATTACTGGTGTTCTCGAACAAATAAGAATAGCACAAATATTCTTCCTTCTAGTTTTAGATCCTCGAGACGTTTTGTACTGAAATATTCCTTTCTTTTTTTCCTTTACAAATTATATCTGACTGTAAAAGGTTTTGACGTGATCAAGAAACATGTAAAAGGTTTCGAGCCCACCATCCTCGACTCCACCTAAAACAACGACTGTTTATGCCCGATGAAGCCAACTTTCTTGCTGCTCAAGATGCAAATATTATTACACTATTTTTTTTTTTTAATTGTGCTACATATTGAAGAAATTTGTGTATTAGAAGTTTTAGCCTTCTCTAGTGTCAATAACCAGAACAAAACAAATATATATATATATATATATCTCACGATATACAACTGCATTTCTTAAATTCTTTCAAAATTTATGGCCTAGGTCCTTGTACAACATTGTGTAAGGTGCTGTACGTTGCACCTGACCGAGCATAAGCCAAGATGAGAAAACCAAGGTATTACAATTTCTTCAAATTAAAAATTTATGAAATCATTTCTAATAATAAGAGAAATAATAATGAAGGGGAAAACTTACATACAATTCTTTAAGTATAATATTTTAAGTTTTCTAATTAAATTTAAATATAAGATTCTTGAAAAAGATATAAAATTGTGTTTTATTGATTAATTCAATCATGCATGTGTTTGAATTTAATTGAAGAACCTATTGTAATTTTTTTTTTTTTTTTTTTTTTTTTTGTTGTTGTTGTTGTTGTTGTTGTTGTTGTTGTTGTTGAGAAAAACCTATTGTAAAATTGAAGCTAAGTTTTGTCGAATCATGAAATGATATTATAGTAATTGTCCCAGTAGTCCAGATTATGAAATGTTATTTTTTGGCTTGTTGTATAACTTATTCAAACTTATTTATTAAATTGAATCACATATACTGATATACATCCTAATTTTAAAAGGGAAGCTACATAAACCACAAAATTTAAATCAAACCAAATGAACTAATAGTTTCAAAAAAATGAAAATAAGAAACTCAATTTATCAAATGCTAAAAAAAAAGATGTCAAGATATTGAGTTAAACTAACATCGGGTTACTTTAGTGAGAACTTACCACCATATATTCTTAGCGTGTTGGCCACTTCATAAATACAAGTTTTTGTGAGAGTGGAGAACAAGAACTAGGGTTTAAGTTTTCAAGAAGCAGGTTCACACACACACACACACACACATATATATATATATATATATTTAGATTATGGTAGAGTAGGATTTTCATCCCAAATGTATAAATAATAATAATAAGAATAAGAAGAAGAAAGAAGATAGTGTGTTAACTAAAATAGTATAGTGTTATTATCAACTTTTGAATCAAAATTATAAAATACATATATTAGAAAAATGATATTGAAAAATATAGACTTTAAAAAACTTAAGTGGCAAACTTAAAAAAAGTCACCAAAAAGTAAAAGGTTCCATTTTATATATATTATTCAGGGTAATGATTATTACACAGTACCCTCTACTACATATTATTAGACACACTTAGTGTAAAATGTGAACACCTTTAAACAAATGTGGATATTTGGCTTTATAAAATGTGGACATTGCTAAACTAGTGTACATCAAGAGCATAAAACAACAATTAGTGTATTACTAATTGCTAACTAGTGTAATATACTGAAAGTTGGACATAAATTAATATTTATATATTATACATATTTAATTCATAACTATTAATAAATAAAAGAATAAATTAGAGAATTATTAGAAAAGAACTTAACCAATTTAAATAAAATTTATTTAAAACCTATCACTCTTATTAATACAATTATAATTTGTTTAGTGTTAAGATGTTTTATCCAAAAAGATAGTGAATTGTAATTAGTTTAAAATTAATTATAACTTTAAAAATCAGATTGAACACACATATATATTAGAAAGATGACGTGAAAAAAAAAGTGCAGGATTTCAAAATTTCATAGATATAATAAACACTTAAAAGTGTTTTTTTTTTTTTTTTTTTTTTTTTTCTAGACTATAGATAGCTTTGATAGAGGTAATATAATTGGAGTTCATATTACTTGGTAATTATAATATTAATACCCTTTGGCTTGTAAGGAAGGGTTGAAGAGGGAAATTGGAGTTCAATCGTGTCCCATACAAAGGTCATATTTTGCTAGCTATAGGAAATTGCAATTTCATGTACTCAGTGTACTACTATTAGTTGCCTTTCACTTCAAAAAAAAAAGTATATATATTAGTTGCCTTTAATTTTTTAATTTTATATTTTTATGAATCATGTTTGGTTGCTTTCACAGTTGACACATGAAACATATTTGAAAATTTTTATTTTCCACCATAAAGCATGCAATTAATGATTTGGCCCCACGCTTTTGTTGGATATTATCTTATGGATTACTAGTGTTTCATTAAAAAATAAAGAGTCTCGTTCATATATGCTTTTAATTTTTTAAAGGTATAATAAAAAGCTTAGAAAATTTTAAAAAGCTTATTTTAAAAATTAAAAAAATTGTAAAAAAAGTTAGTTATTTTTTATTTTTTTTTTATAAAAAATTTTCTAATATGATTTAGATATAGTAAAACTATAAAACTCAAGAAGAAAACTTAGGGACTCGTTTAGTAAAAGATTTTTAATAATGTTGTTTAAATTTTGTGAAAATACGTGTAAATGAAAAAGTGCGTGAAAATATATGTTATGGTGTATAAATATCAGTTTTCATTATTAAAACAACGTTACTAAATGAGGCATGTAGATTTCAAAATTTCAAATCGAATTTGAGGTAATTTTCTAAAGGAGAAATGCTAGGAATACTAATTTTAGAACAATTTTATACCATAACTTGCCATATAATAAGTTCTGATTGACAATAATGTGTTGGTGAGTTATATAGAGACACACTCCTACTAATTATAACTCATTAAATGACACAAAATAATGCTAAAATTAAATTGGTGTTACTGGCATTTCTCTTTTCAGAGTTGGAGCATTCGTGGTCTTGGATTCTTGATTCTGTTGGGTTTCATTTAATGTTGCCATACTAGCACAGTGAACTAAAATGACACTTTTTGGTTAGGTTCTGGTCTGATCATGGTGATTTTGACGAGTCATAAAATTGTTGATACAATCGAGAGTATTTATTGTCAATTATGCTGTCAATGATGGCATATTTATCCTGCATATATAGATCGAAATTCGAATGGACAAACCAATACTATTACTATATTATACGTACAAATGAGGAACACGCATGGAAAGAGACCTTTTCCCAAATTTTGGGTTCCTGTCATTAATTGTGTGGTTTTGGCTGAAAAGAGTATCACCAAACTGTGGCCAACTAAGGATATGTTTGCCTGTTTGGTTGGAGGGAAAAAAAGACTAAGAATATGTTTGGTTGGAGGGAAAAAAGAGAGAAGGAAAGAGAAATGATTTTTGCCCTATGTTTGATTAGAAGAAAATAAGGGGGAAAAGTGAAATGTAGAGAAATGATTTCTACAAGTTCCACCAATTTTAAATTTTTAACTCCAATTTTAAATTTTTAACTCTATGTTCAAATTCATAAAATTATTTTTATACCCTCAAATTTTTTTTTTAACTTTTTATGTGAAATTACATTTATATCCTTATTATTATTTTTTTTTTTTATAAATTAAAAAGATAAAAGTGTAAAATACTCATTTCCCTTCTCCTTTACATTCAAACGCATAACTACAAAGTAGATATCTTCAAATCTTTTAACAAATACAGCTTATGTTCTTTTTTACTCTTGTTAACTTCTATTTTGAATGAGCAAAATTTGGGCTATGTTTGGTTTGAATGAGCAAAATTTTGAATGAGCAAAATTTGGGCTATGTTAACTTCTATTTTGAATGAGCAAAATTTTCTTTCTCTTCTCTTATACTTTTCTCTTCTTTTCATTTCCCTTCTTTTCCTTCAAACCAAACATAGCCCAAATTTTGCTCATTCAAAATAGAAGTTAACAAGAGTAAAAAAGAACATAAGCTGTATTTGTTAAAAGATTTGAAGATATCTACTTTGTAGTTTAGGCTGAAATCTAATAACATTGTATGAAAAGGAAGCCAAGGAATTTATTTATTTATTTTTAAATAATTTTATAGTTACAGTAAAAGAGGAATTTGAATCTTAAACGCTTTTGTTAGAAACACCAAGTAATGCTAGTTAATCCGGAAGTTGTTTTGAGTAAACACAATGAAATGGATATCTCATAGATGGATCTCATAATTCTTTTTATGTCAAATGTTGAAATGTGTTACATTTTGTGGTATAAAGCTTCCTATTATTATTACTCGTTGTCCAAGAACATTAAATTGTAATAATCACTGTGGGCTCTTCCAATAATATACATCGACAATCTTTTTTTTGATGAGATATATCGACAATCTTGGTGAGCACAATCATAAGGTAACCTCACATTTGAAATCTCTGTCTTCGAACCTACATTTTCCACCAGCCATTGAAAATGCGATGAATTGGAAATAAAATCAAAAGTGAATGCCCCACCGATTTATTATAATTGTCGCCAACAGCAAGTTGTAGGAAAAGATGATTGGAAAGTTGAACCAAATACCAAATCCTATGCAGTTCAATTTGGCATCTTTCTTGACGTTGACCGACAAAGTTAGGCTTCGAGCTTTTTGGGAGATGGCAAAGCCGCCCACGCCACTCTAAACAATGAACACTTCATTCAAGTAGCTAGGGTTGGTAGAGAACCCAATAATAAGCCAAGGAGGGCCAAGTTTTGAAAAAATTATTTTAATTTGATTGATTGGGAAACCGTATGCCATTGTTATAGTGTTGGTGCATGTGTGTTAAATGAAAAGTGTTGTAATGCAAGAAGAAAGGAATAAAAGGAAAACAGAGAAGAATGAGAGAGAGAGAATTTATGAAAGAAATTCTGTTCTTATTGATATTATGAAACTGATACAAGTCCCAATATATATAAAGGTAACCAGATCCGTAAAGAGTGGAACTATCCTAACTGACTCTCAATCAGTTGCTCCCAAACTCTAACACGTGTACATAAATAGTAACAGACTACTCCCTTCCTCAACTACACTATGCTACCTGTAGTTTTGCCTCTTATTTACCTATACTATAGGTCTTTTACTAGCAGCCTTATCACCAACTGTGTCAGTAACTTTACCATCAATAGCATGTATCTTCACATCCCCCCTCAAACTGAGGGGAGGGACTCCCATCAGTTTGTAAGCAAGGTCCAGAAACCGTGGAGAAGAGAGGGCTTTGGTAAAAATGTCAGCTAGCTGATCAAGAGTGGAGATGAAATGAACCTTCAATTCTTTACTTAGAACCTTTTCACGAATATAGTGATAATCAACTTCAATATGCTTGGTCCTAGCATGAAAGATGGGATTGGAAGCCAAAGCCAAGGCAGACACATTATCACACCAAAGCATAGGAGGCAAGGACAAGAAAATACCCAAATCTTTAAGGATCATTCTAAGCCAACTCAACTCAGCAGCAGTGGTAGCTAATGCCCTATACTCAGCTTCAGTAGATGATCTGGCCACAGTAAGCTGATTCTTAGCAGACCAAGTAACAGGAGAATGACCCAAAAAGACCACCATACCAGTAATAGATTTCCTATCAAGGTGATCACCTGCCCAGTCATCATCACAGTAAGCTGAAAGGGCCAAGGAACCTACCTGAAAATTAAGGCCATGATGTAATGTACCCTTGATGTATCTAAGAATCCTCTTGGCTGCCACTAAGTGATGTTGTGTAGGGTGGCTCATAGATTGGCACACTTGCTGAACATAAAAAGCCAAATCAGGCCTGGTAAAAGTCAAGTATTGCAGCCCACCAACCATGCTTCTAAAGACTGTAGGATCAGGGAGCAAAGGGCTAGTCTGAGAGTTAACATGAGCTGTGGGAGAGGAGGGAGTGAAGCAAGGCTTACAATCTAGCATATTGAACTTGGTTAGTAAATCCAAGGCATACTTGGACTGATGCACAAATAGGCCAGAAGGGAGATACTCAATCTGAAGACCAAGAAAATAAGCAAGAGGACTAAGATCTTTTAAATCAAACACAGCAGCAAGTCTGGAGACCAAATGATCAATGAAAGAAACACTATTACCAGTAATAACAATGTCATCCACATAAAGGAGAAGATAAACCACAAATGAACCTTGATGCAGAATAAACAAATTCGAATCTGCAGAAGAAGCTTTGAAACCAATATGATATAGCTGAGAGGTAAAACTGTCAAACTAGGCCCTAGGTGCCTGTTTGAGACCATAAATGGCCTTATGCAGTTTGCAAACAAGCTCAGGATGGTCAAGATCCACATAACCAGGAGGTTGAGACATAAACACCTCCTCTTGAAGCACACCATGCAAAAAAGCATTAGACACATCCAATTGCTTCAATGACCAATTAAACTGAACAACCAATGCCAAAATAATCCTTACAGTGGCAGGCTTAACCACAGGACTAAAGGTCTCCTCATAGTCTAGACCATACTGCTGCAAAAACCCTTTAGCAACAAGCCTTGCCTTATATCTAGCAATTGAACCATCACTGCCCCTCTTAATTTTATACACCCATTTACACTGAACCACATTCTTACCAGAAGGAAGAGGGACCAAAGACCAAGTTTTTTGCTTCAAAAGAGATTTGTACTCTGAATCCATAGCCTCAATCCAATGGGGAAACCTAGAAGCAATAGCAAAAGTAGGTGGTTCTTCTTGAAGATAATTTCTCACAACTGTATAAGCTTTGGGCTTGAAGATACCATATTTGGATCTGGTAAGCATGGGATAAGTGTTTGGAAGTGAAGAGGAAGTAGATGGAGGAAGTGGAGATGACAACTAATCTGAACTCTCAGCATGAGAGAGGGAAGCAACTGGACCCGAGGAAGGTACAGGAATTGAAGAAGGTAAAGAAACATCAGTGGAAGTGATAGGGACAATAGGGGACTGACGAGACACAGGGAAAGAGGAAAGGACAGAAGGTAAAGCAGCAGAGGTACCAGAAAAAGAGGAAGGAGAAGAACTGGACAAAAGACTAGAAATCCAAAGGTCCAAAGGAAGGTGAACAGAAGAAGATGAGGAAGAAGAATCAGAATGACTAGTAGGAATAGTAGGGAAGTCAGACTCATTAAAGATAACATGGGGGAGTAATATAGACCTTATGACTATGAGGATCAAAGCAAATATACCCTTTGGATAAAGGAGGGTATCCTAAGAAGATGCATTGTGTGGACTTAGGTTGAAGTTTGTGATTAGTATATGGCTTGAGAAGAGGAAAACAAGCACAACCAAAAGTTTTCAAAGAAGATAAAGGAGGAACAGAATGAAATAACAGTTCCCAAGGACTCTTAAAAGCCAACACTGAAGAGGGAAGTCTATTAATTAGATAAGTGGTAGTACTAAAGGCATAACACCAATAAGAAGAAGGAAGATTTGACTGATAAAGCATAGAAAGACCACTTTCAACAATATGCTTATGTTTTCTCTCAGCAACACCATTTTGTTGAGGAGTATAAGGACATGACAACTGATGTTGGATGCCATGATCCAAGCAAAATGACTTAAATTCATTACTCATATATTCACCCCCACCATCAGTCCTAAGGATTTTGATTTTAGACTCAAACTGATTTCCAACAAAAGCTTTAAAGTGCAAGAAAACAGTAAACACTTCAGATTTATGTTTAAGAAGAAACAACCAAGTGAATCTAGTGAAGTCATCAACAAAAATGACATAGTATTTATAACCAAGAGTAGAAGTAACAGGAGCAGGGCCCCAAACATCACTGTGAACAAGTTGTAAAGGAGAAGTACTAGACATAACATGCTGTGGAAAGGGAAGTTTGTGCATTTTAGCACTTATACAAGATTTACATTGAGAACAAATGTCATCATGTACAGAAATTTTCACACTATTATTGAAGGAAGACAAGGCAGAATGAAGAAGTTTGGAGCAAGGATGACCAAGTCTTTTATGCCACAACATTGCTTCAGTGGAAACAGGAGTAGTAACAGAAGACTTGAAAGCAAGAGCTGAAGGTTGTGAAGGAAATGGAATAGGATACACACCATCTTTACTCAGGCCTTGATAAAGAACCTTCCCCGTAGCCAAATCCACAATTAAGAACTGATTGGCATCAAAATAACAAAAGGCATTGTTTTGTAAACAAAGTTTATGGACAGATAAAAGATTGGAAGCTAAATCTGGGACCCTAAGGACATTATCTAAACAAAAACAATGAGAGGGTGTTTGAAGCTTACCATTACCAACATGAGTCACAGGTAACTCTTGCCCATTGCCAACAGTAATAGTTTCATGACCAGCAGTAGCTTAAGAAGTCAATGAAAGCTGAGAAAGATCAGGTGTGACATGGTTAGAACACCCTGTATCAGTAAGCCAACTTGAAGCATCTGCTGAAGCAGAATTTGCAGTTGCAGCCATAGAACTAGCTGCCATAGAGGCTAGCTTGGCTGGAGCATGTCTGCTTTGATAGGCAAAATTCATGCGATGATAACAATCCAATGCAGTATGACCATTCTTTCCACAAATTTGACAAGTAGGTCTTGAAGCCTGAGATTGACCTTAAGACTGAAATGAAGGAAAACCAGAACCATTCCTCTGCTGAGATTATGGTTGAAATTATGGTTGAAATCCAGGAAACTGAAGAATACCATTTGCATTGCCAGAGGACTGACCAGAGGATTGACCATGATTAGACCCAAAATTAGGACTAAAATTATTAAATCCTCTGGCACGACCCCTCTGATTGCCATATCTACCTCTACCTCTATTATTATTATGATTAAAACCACTCTGAAGAATCATAGCCATAGCTGAATCTCTAGCTGTATCCCTAATCTCAGATTTCTTCTTAAGAGCCCTCTCTTCAGCATTTAACAAAGTATTCAACTCTTCAATAGTAACCACATCATTACGAGTCCTAATTGCAGAACAGAATGCACTATATTCATGTGGTAATGCTTCTAAAACTAAGTGTATGAGTTCTTCTTCATCAACAAACACAGCAACAGAACTCAACCTATCCCTAGTTTCTTTAATTCTTTGAAAAAAATTATCCATGCTTTCAGGACCTTTCTTAATACTCAGCAATTCATTTCTTAAACTCAAAATATGAGAATGAGATACAGAAGCAAACCTCTTTTCGAGTGTATTCCAGACTCCCTTCGCAGATTTCTGACCCATGGTGATGGCTAGGACCGATGTTGATAAAGTAGAATTGATGAAGGTAAAGAGGGCTTGCTCTCTGCTTTTCCAATTGATAAATTCTGGATTCGACTCTCTAGTGAAATTTCCAAAATTATCTTTCAAGAAAGGATCTGGAGCTACACACGATTCTTCAAGGAAATCAATCATCGCATAAGCTTCAAGAATCACAACGATTTGGTGTTTCCACACAATATAATTGGTGAAATCTAGCTTCACTGTCATCATGCTGGACATATTCGATAACAGTAGCAACGATGGATTCACCAGAGGAATAGAGGTAGGAGGAGTTGTTGAAGAACTAGAGCTCGGAGCAGAAGCCATCAATGGAGGCTCTGATACCATGAAAAGTGTTGTAATGCAAGAAGAAAGGAATAAAAGGAAAACAGAGAAGAATGAGAGAGAGAGAATTTATGAAAGAAATTTTGTTCTTATTGATATTATGAAACTGATACAAGTCCCAATATATATAAAGGTAACCAGATCCGTAAAGAGTGGAACTATCCTAACTGACTCTCAATCAGTTGCTCCCAAACTCTAACACGTGTACATAAACAGTAACAGACTACTCCCTTCCTCAACTACACTATGCTACCTGTAGTTTTGCCTCCTATTTACCTATACTACAGGTCTTTTACCAGCAGCCTTATCACCAACTGTGTCAGTAACTTTACCATCAATAGCATGTATCTTCACATTAAAAACCCCTCTATTTTGCTAATTTTGGTCTCTAATCTGGGAGTTTCGGAGTAAAATATGAAGTTGAACCAACTTTGACAAATTTTGACCAAAGATCTGAATATCAAAGTGATTCTTGTCTAAACATATGGATGATCTAATTCCCTTTAAAATGATAGCTAAGCGGAGAAATAGCTAATGTACCAACTTGGTTTAATGGTAAACCTAGGTTTAATTAATGATTATGATATTATAGTTTAAAAATATTTGGCTTGGGCTAAAACCATGACAAGCTCCCCCAAAGTTACGTTGCGCAGGGAAAAAAAAATGTTGGAGTACTTGGTTGATGTATTCATGAACCATCAAATTCCGTAGGCAATGCCTTTAACTTTGTTTTTTTTTTTTTGCTAGGCTAGTAGAAACCATACTGTTGTCTTGGCAAAATGGGATCTTTAATGAAACTTTATTTGGTTATTGATGCTAATTAAGTCAGTTTCCTTATGATGAGGCTATTTTTTTTTCTCATATGAGCAAGTCCGGCATTGGCGTGGTGATTCAGAACTCTCAAGGTTTGGTGTTGGCCTCCCTATCGCAACAAGAGAGCTATCCAGTTCGCTTCGGAGTTGGCCATTACTTCGGCTGTTTTAGAGGGTGATTCTCAAACTTTGATCCAATCTTTACAAAGTGGTGCTGAATATTTGTCACCTTTTGGTTTACTTCTTGATGATGTTTGTTTAGTTGTTAGTTCTTTCAATCAATTACGTTACTCTAATATTAGGAAAGAAGGTAATAAAATTGTGTATAGTTTAGCTAGATTTGCTGTTAATGTTCTAAATTTTTTTGTGTGAATAGAGGATATTTCTACACTGTTAGTTTCTGTTTTTCAGGCTTATTTAGCCGGTTTTTCTTAGTTTAATAAAGTTCTGTCTGGCTTCTCTTAAAAAAGAAAAAAAAGTCAGTTTCCTTATGCTGTTGTTAATGCTTTGGGCTCAGTGCCATAAGTTGTATGTTGTTTGGGCCTTTCAACATAGGTCTTTCTTTGAGTAGGGAAAAAAAATAACAAAAGCCACATACTATAAAAAGAGAGAGAATAGTAGGAATTGTTAGAATATGTTATAGGCTCAAGCCCAAATCCACTATAATACAATCTTCTTTAGGTCCAACGTTCAAGTACGACTGTAGTGACATGCATAATTGCATGCTACTCATGTACTATTAGAATACTCATATACCTTAGAGGCTTAGACCCAGGTCTTTGGGTCTAAATGATTATGTTCTGATGGTGCCAAAAAAATTAGCTTATGGTTTCCCTCTGTAAACTAAAACAAGATTCGAGGAAATGTATCAATGAGTTTCATTTCCTTATACGCTTTCAATGGAATCAATTAGCTCTTTCCAAGCTTCCATGGGCATTGCCTTTAGGGTTGGTTTGGTTGGAGGGTGAAAAGTGAGAGGCTAAAAAATGGTGGAAGTATGAAAAAGTGGAATGATAGGAAATTTTTTTAATTTTTCTCCTTTTTGTTTGGTTGGGAGTGGAAAAGTGGAGGGATGGAAAAGATGAATTTGTATAAATTTACTCATATACTTTTATTAAAAAATGATGGTCAATTAAAAAAAAAGTGAAAAAAGAAAAAGAAAAAGAAACAATCATCCAATTTATTAAAAAAAAAAAATCATGTCCCAAAAAAAAAAAATTTCATGTCTAGTCAAACCAAAAAAAAGAAAAAAAAGAAAAGAAAAAAAGCAAAACAACTACTACACCCACAACTCAGGAAATCAAAAAAAGGGGAGAAAAAAAGGCAATGTCCAGGGAAGGAAAAGAAATTAAAAAAAAAAAAAGAAAAAGAAAAAGAAAAAAAGGAGAGGCAACTGTCCACGAAAGATCAACAAAAAAAAAAAAAAAAAAAAAAAAAAAAAAAGGAAAAAGGAAGAAGAAGAAGAAAGGAATTGGATGTAACACATGGGCATTTTTATCCATTAAGTAGCTCCATTTTTTCTATTCAGTTTTCTTTTCATTTTGGGGAGAAAACTTTTTAGTGAGTTCGGGAAGAAAACATCTAAGCCGTACAATTTATTTTCTTCCCTCTCCACTCAACTAAACACATTTCAAAAAAATTTTCCTTCCCATTTTCTCTCCAAAATTTTCCATCCATCATATTTCAGCTCCAAACAAACACTCTTAGAGACCAAGAAAATTTCATTAGTACATAGACCAACTTGAACTTCACTAGTTTTTTATGAATATCTATGATGAATTTTATTCCGTTCCCCATCTATTACTTCACAACCCTCCTCTCCCTTCAACTGATGAAGCTTTCAATGAACTTGTCCTGGAATACACATGGACAGACCCATTGTTCACATCATAGTTGCACTATCTCGATCACACCATCCCTAGCCAGCTCATTATACACCTGAATGCTTATCTAGGCCTCCCAGATAACATTGGAGTTCCAATCGATCCAAACACAGGACAAATAACTGTAGAACTAATCACCTCTTAGGGACAGAGCGAGGAAATTTGAGTTGGGGTCAGGGGCTGAACAATTTAATAAATAAAGACGTCAAGAAAAACTCAAATCACATATATAAATTACCTAAAAAAAATATACACACTCGCATGTGTGTAAAAATATAAATATTAAATTTTCTTATGCTAAGGGAATATTATATATAAAATTATCAACTTTGATATGTATGTATACATACACACACCCACACACAAGATCATTTTTTTAAGAGAACTTAAATTATTCTTAAATTTTAATGATATACAAAAATTGTATATATAATTCACTATACAAGAAAATCAATAAATAAATAACAAATATGGGATCCTCCATCAAAATTATGCTCAACAAGAATCTTTCATGTACTAAATTAAACTTCATCAATTATTTTTTTTTATGGCAAAATGATTCACAATTTCCTTTTCAAAAAGTAAATTATTTGCAATACTTCATCAATTATTATTTCTATGTTGACAAATTAAATTATAATTTACAATTGAAGTCAAATATAATATATATTTTTTTTTCGTTGACAAAATCTTAAGAATAAATTTTTTTTTTTAAACCAAATTGCATATATGATCATCATCAAATGATTTGTAAATGGTAAACATCATAGGATTTGAAATTGAGCTAAAAATTAGAGGTTCCACTATTTACTCGCAAAATCTTAAAAATAAACTGTATATCAACTCTCATATATATATATATATATATATATATATAATTTTTTTCTTTTCTAAAAAGGAGACCGACCTAGTCATGATTAATTTTTTTTGGTTTTATGGATTACTAGATTTATATATATTAAAAAAAAAAAATCAGAGCACTGCATAAATTGAAGAATAAATTCCCCCCGCCCCCGCCGCAAAATATGCTTTACATTCATAGTATTTGCAAATAAAAACATTAAAACAAAATCCAAGCTAAGCAACATTGGGCTTATAAGTAGTTTAAATAAAGAGGTAAAGGTTTGGTTTACCTTCAGTATTTTTTTCAATTGGATATATATATATATATATATATATATTTTTTTTTTTTTTTTTTAAATATACAACAATAAGTGGTCGTGAGCTTTAGGCTCCGCTTGAGAGTTCGTAAGGAAATGGAATGGAATGGAATGAGATAATCATAAGGGAATGGAAAGGAATGGAATGGAATGTATTTAAGTAAGGGAAAAAAATGGAAAAGAATGGAATGGAATGGAAATAAGTAACCTTGATTGGATGTTTTAAAATAAAGGAATGGAAAAGAATGAAAATGAATGAAATGTAAATAATCCTGTTTGAGAGCAACATGGAGGGAATGGAATGGAATCATTTTACGACAATATTACTATTAAACCCCTATTTTAAAATAAAGGGTTGAATATATAGGGATATTTTGGGAGTTTTAGTAAAAAAATTATTAAATCTAATTCCATTCCCTCCCATTCCTTCCAATTTTGGGGGGAATGAAAATTTGAGGTTTTAAGAGAATAGAGAGGAATGAGTGTTCCCTCCTACCCATTTTATTCCCTCCCACTTAAACTCCCAAACAACTTACAAGGGAATGAACTTTCCATTCCCTCTTTTAAAACTCCCAAACAAGAAAAGGGAAGAATATTCTAAAATTTTTCTTTTTATTCCCTTCCATTCCATTCCCTCTTACCAAGCGGAGCCTTAATCTCCACCTTTTAATTAGTTAGTGGATGATATGATAGTTTTTCATTAAAATAAAAAGAGATTCCAATTAAAAAAGTATTAAAAATAAGCCAGACCCAGAATTAATGATCCCAAATCTTGGTTGACAAATACAGGAACTCCCATCTTTTAGATTCCAGTCATTGTGAAGTGACACATTTTTCAATATCTATGTTGTAGAGTTTAGGCAACCTTTATTATGTCTAAAATATGAAAAGAAAAATGGGCGAAAAGAAAATTGATATCAACCATTATGTTTTTGTTTTTATCTAAAGAATTGATAAAAGTGCAAAATAAAAGTTGATAAGACAATTAAGTTGTTGATTCTATTTGAAAAATCCCTACAATTTGGTGTAACGGTTTAATAATTAATCAAGATATACAACAAAAGTTGGGTTTAAAAGTCATGGTCGAACTAAGGGCAAGTTTGGTAGATTGTAATAGATACTGTATTACAGAGAATAATAATTTCTTATGAATAATCATTCCCCTTCAAAAAAAAAAAAAAAAAAAAAACTTCAAAATGAAGAATAGTTTTTCCTATTTGAAAGGGTTGTACTAACTATTATTTAGTAGGTGCAATAATTTATACAATTAATATATCTACAAATAAACAAACTTTCCATATACATGTAACAATTATAAAAATAAAAAATCATAAAAAAAACAACTCATCTTTCTCTCAAATTTGAAAAAAAAAAAAAATTTTTTAAACGAAATATAGTTGTATGAGTAAGATATTTTCTAAAATAAATCTTAATTTTTATTCTAATATTACAACTCATAACTAAACTTATAAAGATGTTTAGTTATTTCATTATAACACAATTTATTTCTAGTAATAAAGACTACAATTCATATCGTAATCTTCATTTAGTATATCTAATTAATTACATTAAATTACACAATTTTTTAGACAGAAATAGCAACTTAATTGTCATAGTTAATTTTTTTATCAATTGTTTTCTCTATTATATCAATTCTTTGGATAGACACAAAATCTTAATTATTGATATTAACTTTTTTTTTGGTTGATGTTGTGCGTTTTGTTGATATCAACTTTTTTTAATTTAATCCTATTTGATTTTTACATTTGATTTCCTCTTTTTCTTATTTATTTATTTATTTCTAGGTTTTGTTGATATCAAATTTTATTATTTTACATAAAAATTTTAAAATTTTTATTTTTTCATTTAAAAATTTAATTTTAATTTTAATTTTTTCATTCATTATCTTTTATTTTATTTTATACATATACCGTGGAAAATTTGTATGAGATAAAATTTTATCTTATAAAATGAAAAACAAATAAGGAATAAAACGTTGACATCAAGAATCAAAATTTTTCTGTTGATCAAAAGAATTAATAAAGCAGTAAAAAAAAAAGTTAATAAAAACAATTAAGCTGTTGTTTCTTAAAAAAAAAAAAAAGCTGCAATTTGTTGTAATTACTTGGCTATTGCTCTTGGTGTATTAATGGCTTTTAAGCCTCTCTCTCTCTCTCTCTCTCTCTCTCTCTCTCTCTCTCTCTCCTTATGTAAACTCAATCATTATCTTTTTCTATATATCAGATTAACAACTTTGTATAAAAGATAAAATTTTGTCTTATAAAATGAAAAAATATGAGGAAAATAAAAGTTGATATCAACAATTAAGTTTTTTTTTTTTTAATTTTTTTAATTTTATTTTTATGTTAATCCAAAGAGTTGATAAAATAGTTGAAAAAAGTTGATGAGAACAATTAAGTTGTTATCTATCTAAAAGATTATTACAATTTGGTGTAACCACTTGGCAATTGATATGAGGATATTCATTTGGCGTAACCACGACTTCTAAGCCTAATATATATATTTTCATTAAAAAAACTCACTTGTTATCAATTTTTCTATATATCAGATGACAAACTTTGTATAAAGGATAAAATTTTATCTTATAAAATGACAAAAAATGTAGGAAAAAGAAAAGTTGATAGCAACAATTAAACTTTTTTGTTAAAATTTTGTATAGTTTGATTGTATGAGAATTCAATTTAAAACCAATGACATGCCACGATCCCATTGGTCAGGACTACAAGTAATAGTGGGATTGCATGAACTTAATTTATTTGGCAACTATAAAGCATTAATGATGCCCTAAACTTTGGTGAAATTACTCTCATAAATATAGGTCGATTTAGTATATTCTAACTTTTATTATAGAGTTCGAATTCAATAAGGATAGGGTGTCAAACCCATATTTTACATTATCCAATAAGAGATTGTTACATTAGCATTTTACTTAAATTTTAATACATCATGCCACTCCTAATAACATTTCAATAAATTCTCAATTTAGTTAGATTTATTTATGAGTATTAGAATTGATTGAGTGTGGTTATGCTTATTCTTAAATATATGATAAGATGATGTAACATATTAAGATTAGAGAGGTAAAACATAAGTTTTACAACACGTCGTTAGGATTAGAGAGGCAAAACATACAACACGTCGTTATAGAATTTATTATATATTCTAATTAGTATAAAATGTTGTTTAGTTTGCTTCTAGCAATACATCTGTGACACGCACAATATTCACAAAATGACTACTTGGATCAGTCGCTTTCTCTTCCTTTCTCTTGCATGGTCTTTCATAAGTGCAGTAACAGCATTTGAGGAGCATGACAATCATTTGGCCGTGGTTCATATCATCAACTCCTTGCCTAATAACTCTGAACCCGTGTCGGTTCAATGCATTTCGCGAGGTGAAAAGGACTCTCCTGGAGAGTACACGCTCAAGGTGGGTGAAGATTTCCAGTGGGATGTAACACTGAACACATTATATTACTGTAGAGCTTTATGGGGAAGAGTCTTTGCTTCCTGGCACGCGTTTCAGCCTCGTAGAGATGTGAGTCATGGGACAGTCTATTGGCAGATAAGGCAAGGTGGGTTCTATCTTAGCTGGGATAATTCTAGTTGGGTGAAGAGAGAAATGTGGGAAACTGAGTGAGAGTGACAGTGCACCAGTTTGAATATATGTTTTATGTTCTATTTGCAAATGTTTAGGAAACTATTATATTAAAGTTTCAATAACATTTTCGAATAAATTTAGTTTCAATAAAGTTCTTTATCTTTGAACTGATCTTTTCTCACACCACAACTTTATATTTGTCTAATTATTCTTTCTTAAATTTGAAGAAAGAACAAAATTTAGCTACAAATTGGTTAGGTTACAACTTTACTCAATATTATTGGATGTGTATTTTTACAAATTCACCATTGAATTACATTTTTTTTTCTTATAATATCTTTCATGTTTGCAAAATTTCTAAAAAAATTAAAGATCAATAGTTATGTTATTAATAAATTATTTAAAAATTATGCATAAAATGCAATATTATAAATCATATAGTAAATAATATCCAATTGGTACAAAATTTGACATGTATATATATATATATATTTTTTTTTTTTTGAGAAACAAATTTGACATGTATATTAAAAGCATAAAGAACATGCAATTCAATAGTTAAATTTTCAAAATATGTAGTAATGTTAATGATATTGAATAAGTTTGTAACTTTATACTACAACAAATTTTGTAACTAAATTTTATTTTTTTATAAATATAATGGGTCTGTTTGGATAGCACTTATTGTTGCTGAAAGTTGATAAAAACTGATTGTTGCTGAAAACACTGTAGCAAAATAATTTTTAAATGTGTGAATAGTGTTGTGGGACCCACTTTTAATATTAAATATTACGTGAACAGTGCATGAACAGTGCGTGAACAGTGCACACACAGTACATGCACAGTAAATTTTGTCCCCCGTGCGGGGGAAAAAAAAAAAAAAAAAACACAAAACGCAACTTTACTTTAAGTAAGAAAAATTGCTATCCAAACGCAGGCAATGTTGCTCTAGATTCATGTTCAAGGTCTTAGGTTCACTCTTCTTTGTCCCAAGATACTCTAGGGTAATCTACTCCTTTCTCATATTGTCTTAAAAATTTGTCTTCAAAATTGTACCTCTAGGAATCCTAAATATTGTTAAGGCTTTTTGGTGCCACGTTCAAATTAATTAAACATAAATGTTTGTTGCACGCAACTTTGAAAATCATGTTTTGAAAACAAAATTTCAATTATAGTTTTGAAATCGTAAAATTTTACAATTTAATTGAAAAAAAAAAAAATCAATTTATGTGGCGCATACACTCTTCAATATAATAATCAATACTCACATTTAAAATAATGAATTACATTCTTTGATTTTGATTAGACATGGAGGCTTCCATTTGCAAAAAAATAAACTCTTGTAATTCCTATCATAATTCATCCTAAAAAGGTTCACTATATTGTTTCACATGCCAAAAACCTTATAACTCAATTGTTATCTCCTATTGTTTATATCAAGAATTAAAATTCTCCTATTGTATTGATTGAATTAAAATAAATTTTTTTTTTTTAAATCTCTCAAGATCCACCTGATAGTACTTTAGTCAATAGCATTGCTTTCCTATTGCGAGGTCAGCCATGACTTAGGGTTGAGCATTGGACTTATCCAACCTGTCTTACCTGATCTGACCCAAAGGATCTTGGGCAGGTTGTAAGGATGATCTGGTTGGGCTCGGGCCCAATGATTGGATCTGTTTCGAGTCTCAGGTCAGTTTAGGATCCAACTCAACCCACCCAATCACAAAAGAAAAACAACAACAATGCATAAATCAATGGGCTTGATTACCCGACCAGACCATAGACCTAAATATATGGGTTGGGTCGGGCTCTTCCCCAGGACATATCGAGTTGGGTTGCAGGTGGCTATGAACCCAACCTGACCCAATCTTAGCCCTAGTATTGCTAGTCATGAGTCATGACAATTAGAAATTGGTGCCCATATTAATGGGTTTGTTAGGAACCTAGAGGTTCCTAATGGGGATGGGTATGAATTATAAGGGAATTGATGGAAATTATAAGGGAATGGATGGGGATTGTAGGAAAATTGACTTAATTCGAGGTAGTCACCCTCCACAGAGAGAGAGAGAGAGAGAGAGAGAGAGAGAGAGAGAGAGAGAGGTGCACTAATGCACTAACAAATTGGTTTATTTTTCATTGATATCTCATATTAGATTACAATCATGTATTTATAGGAGACTAGCTCTAATCTCATTGGCCCACATGGCCTCATCCTATTGGTTCTATTATTCCCCATGTGCATTAATAATTCCAACATGTGCTAAATGTGATTAACGTGTTTAGAATTGTAACTAACTAACCAAATCTCAATACACCAATTATTATCCATATGCTTATAGCATTCCTAACATTTTCCTCCCCTTGAAAACACTTTGCCCACAAGGTGTTGTTGTGAAATAGCATCTTCATCAAAGGAGATCTTCCAATGGACCAATACCGTAGTGACATTTTGATCACCATATTCATGCATTTCTCTTTGACAAGCAATCCCGTGCATATGAAGGTTTCTTCTTCGTAAATCTTCAAAATTTGCTCGAATTCTTGAGCCTTCAATGGTTCTTCAATCTTTAAGGTCTCATTGGTTCTTTCAACCTTGAAATGTTCTTGTATCCTCAAGAGCTCATTCGATTCTAGAGCCATTAAAGTTGTTAGCACTTGTATCTTGGATTCTTGAATCACCGACACTTGGATTGCCACTTCTTGAATCATAGACTCTTGAATGGAAGCCTCCATTGGTGCATCAAGAATGGGTTCTTGGAAGATCATCATCACCTTCTTTGTTAGTTCTTTCGACTGAACTTCAAGGGTAGCATGTACATGTACATCATCATCCACTTTGACACAAAAATCAACATCTCGGCTTGTAACAACAATAGTAGATTCTTGAAACTTGATTTGTTCTTTGACTTTCATTGAATCAAGAGATTGTAACTCTTTTTCGGACATGTTTTCAAGATCTTCTTGCACTCTTGAAAGTTCTTCCTTCATGGCCATATTAGATTTAGCCATGGCCTTCATCTTCTTTGAAATATCCTTGGATTCTTCTAAGGCTTTGTTCAACAATTCTTGTATTTTTTTTCAAAAGTTTTTTTTCATCACAATTGCTCATCTCAAGATCAATGGCTCTGATACCATTTGTTAGGAACCTAGAGGTTTCTAATGGGGATGGATATGAATTGTAAGGGAATTGATGGGAATTATAAGGGAATGGATGGGGATTGTAGGGAAATTGACTTAATTCGAGGTAGTCACCCTCCATAGAGAAAGAGAGAGATTAAGAGAGAGAGAGAGAGAGAGATGCACTAATGTAGTAACAAATTGGTTTATTCTTCATTGATATCTCATATTGGATTACAATTATGTATTTATAGGAGACTAGCTCTAATCTCATTGGCCCACATGGCCTCATCCTATTGGTTCTATTATTCCCCATGTGTAATAATAATTCTAATATGTGCTAAATGTGATTAACATGTTTAGAATTGTAACTAACTAACTAAATCTCAATACACCAATTATTATCCATATGCTTATAGCATTCCTAACAGGGCTTGTTTGCCTTAGTGACCTTGAAGGATTAGCAAAGATAACATCAAGTCAAGGAATGGATTCTAGAATTCTGTAAGAGATGAGCATGATTTTAAGTAACCAAATTCAAATCCAAATGCCTAAAAAGGTAAATTTCTATTATGCACACTCACATAAATACATGGGTATCCAAAGAATGATTTTCACAATAAATTTCATTGCTAGTGAGTTAGCAAGTTAAGAGAGATGCTACGCTTACAATAATTTTACAACATTTTTATAACAAATCATAGGTGTTTAGTTGTTATTGGTTCAAATTTGAAACTAATACTAAGATTACTTTTTTGCCCCAACAATAACAATCAGTAACAACCTACCACTTAGGATTTGTTGTAAAAATGTTGTAGACATATCATTTCTCACAAGTTAATATAGATTCATACATGGGTCCACCACTGATATTACTTTATTATCCATTATTAGTAATTTACTAGCTTAAACAATTGTGAAATTTAAGGTTCAGCTTGGGTCCAATAACCTATGCACTAGACCAGATATGATGTTTTCTCATGTCCAAGAATTGTCCTATCGGGTTGAGTGCACAAAACGTATTGGACCTAAACTTTTCCTTGAAAATATTGTAAATTTGGTGTGCCTCTAGACTTATTGTAGTAGGTTATTAGCATTGAAATGACATGTTTGACTGCAATAAAATAACTCTTGATATATAACAAAAGCAATTTAGCATATGCATCTAGTATAACTATGACCGAAATTAGCAAGGAATCACATATAAGTCAACTATTGTTATTACCTTATTATCCATATATTAACAATTTACCATCTTAGACATTTGTGAAATTTATTATGAATTTTGTTATGCCTCTAAACTTATTGTGAATTTTGAAATGGCAACATTTTTTTTTTACTGCAATAACGTCAACTCTTGGTACATAATAAAAACAATTCAGCACATTCAAGATAGACCCCAGGCTCAGGCTGGCACCTCCCAAGTAGTACTTGATACCAATTGCCGCATGTCCCCCGAAGAGGCAAGCTCCAACAGCATAACAGAATAATGTCGCACGCTATTTCAGATAACTAGAAGACGAGCTATTTGATCAAAACCAATTTTTAAATTAATCTTGGTCTCTTAATTACCTTGCTTAGTTTCTCAAGGTGGTTCTTACTTTGCTGTTGTTATCTTGAGATTGTTCTCAAGATAATAACACTAGCTTAAAATACTATCTAACTTCGTAGGGTTCAAAAATGCCTAACTTAATAGGACTTTTGAATTATGCACAAGTTAACAACACAATAATGAGAATGCGAGAAATTATAAGGTCCATATGGTGGACAAGTGACATAGTCCACTATTCCACTAAAAGACTTACACTTGTTTAAAATTGCTAAATTAGAAAATTTTTTTAAACAGAAACTGATTATTGACTCAACAATTTTAAACAGATGAGAGTCTTTTAGTGAAATGGTAGACAAGTGACGTAGTCCACTAGATGATTGTATAATTTCTTGAAAAATGCTAAATGACTAAGCTTCTAAAATGAGGGTAATTATTGAGTACTTCCAGAGTACTATAAATATGTACACCCTCTTCTCACATAACTGTGGATCCCACTAATTAAATTTACGGTAGGACCTACAATTCATGTGAGGAGGGGGGGGGGGGGAGTACACATTTATTGTACTCCCAGAGTATTCAATAATTTTCCCTAAAATGACTAAGTTAAACTACTAAATTACGTTACAATGACTAGCAGATTGAAGTGCATCATCTCATAATTAACCCGTTTGGTAATGTTGTTTTAGTAACGTTATTTATATTTTTTGGAAATACATGTGTGTGAAAAAGTGTATGAAAATATGTGTAATATTGTTTAAAAACTGAAAACATGTGTTTAAACACATATACCAAACAGGCCCAAGAACTCAAAAGTAAATCATATCAATTAAGGCTAAACTACCACAGATCATCTCAATTGAAGTTAAATCTCAGGAAATCAAAGGATTCAAACTTATTAACACTAAATTGCTTCGATATGGATGATTAATCAGATCAAATCACACCAAACAACTATAATTGCATCAAACTATTGGATATTTGATTGAAATAAGATTACATGTACAAGGAGACATTAACTTACAAACATATGATGGTGATCTTCTTATAGGTTTAAATGACTACCTAATTACAAATTGCTTCCTAAGAATTTAAACTAATAATCTCTGAAAGTGCTCTAATATGTTCTCTGGGTTGTGTGTAGTCCTTTCTCTTGTTGAATGAGGCCTTTATCTGTAGGAAAATGATGATGGTTTTTTCCAGCCTATAACTACCCTATTATGCTAGTGAGGGGGTAATTATTTGCAGTAATTAACCACCACATTTTTTTCTTCGTGCAATGACACATGTCCTCCAATTACTACATCCTAGACAATTGTTCCAATCTTCTTCCATGATCCATAAGAGTCTTCGACATGGCATAAGTGTGTGTGTATTGTGAGAGACTATGCCCTTGGGTGGAGTCACGTTGGTGCCTCTCAAAGTGGCAGCTTAACTGATTATATATTCCCAAAGATCGAGGTTTTACATAGAGTTGCCATTTATTTTATTTAAACAAAAAAAAAAAAAGACCGAAAAAAATTATATTTATTTCATTTAATAATTGAACTTTACATTAAATAGAAAATAACATTACAAGGTCTTGGTTCTAGATACAATCTAAGAACCCTTAATTTAAGTTTGGAGACTAAGTTATAAGGTGAGAAGGGGTTAGACACACATCTTGCCCAGTGCAACGCGGTACGGTTTTAGACCATTTTTAGCACCGCACTTTACAGTGCGGTTTAACTAAAACCATAATTGCAACACCTTATTTTTGCAGTCACATGTGTGGTGTGATGCGGTTTAGAGTTTAGCCAAAATTATAACCACACCGCATCTCATTTTTGTGGTTACATGTGCAGTGTTATGTATAAGATGCAGTTTGGAGTCAGTATATTTTTCAAATTTTAAGCTTTTCCTATCCAACCCAAAACTAATTTTTCCCTTTTTTTTTTGGCCAAGTTTTAAATTATTGAGCTAGTTTTTCTTTATCTTGGGTTGGCTTTTCTAGTCAACACTTGCTAGGGTTATCAAACTTTTTTTTTTTGAAAATTAGGGTTATTAAACTATTAATAATATATATAATATTAAAAATAAATAAATATACTAATATATAGAGAGGATGCGGTGCGATTTCTACGATTTCTTATTATAAAACCGCAAATCGCACTGCACCATGGTACACTGTTACTTGCGGTATGGTGCGGTTATGCAATTTTGCGAGCGATTTTGGTGCGATTTTTGCAGTTTATGTGGTTTGATCAACACCCCTAACTCTAGGCTATGGCGGCTGTTGACACCCCAATTTACAACTCGTATTTAACTTCACATGGAGGGTAAAAGGGAAATTTCACCTTGGAAATAGGCATTTTAGTTGTAGCTATTAGATCCTTAATTTCATTTCATCAAAAGGATTTTGATGTTGTAACAATCAAATCGATTGGTTATAAGCCCTAATTGGACTATCAAATTGAAAGTTATCATCAAATTAAGTTTTAATGGTTGAGAGCACTATCACAAATTGAGTTTGACTATATGTGATTATGAACAATTGATTCAAATTGGTTATAATTATAATCAATTTGAGATTAATGACGTGTTATAATTTGATTAGTTAGGACTACATTTTATGGTAAAGTTGCACACACTTAATTAATTAGATAGTCAAACATTAATTATTCAATGAATAATTTGTGAAATTATCTTTTTAATTAGGGTAAACTTGGAACTAATTAAGTCTAAAATGGGAGTGATTGGAGCCTATTAATGTTAATTGGAAAATAATTTGAGACCTATTAATGTCAATTGTACTGAAATTATTTTCTAACAAATGACCTTTGCTCACCATTTCGTTAATATCTCTCAGAATATTTTGAATCTGTGAATGAGGTTAATTTTTACAGAAACTAGACATCTGGGGCTTCAATTTGAGTATAAGAATAAGACAATTCCAATCAGAATTGAGTAAGATATGATTTTTTGAATTTGGCTCTGCAGGCTGTTACAATAATTACCGAAAAATCGAATTTTGCTTGCTCATCACTCCCACCAATCTTTACATTTAATGCACAGCTTTCCCCAAACTTTGAAATAGGGTCTAGATTTATGATTCTTTTTTATCCTTTGTCAACTCTCATTAAATGACATTTCATTTATATTTTTCCACTGCTACTATATAAACTCTTCATCTCCTTCATTCCAAAGCACACAAAAAACCCCATTTCTTGAGTTTTAGTGAAGTAGAGTAGTTTTGTCATATCTTGATCTTCTTGAAACTCAAGGTATTGAGTGAGACTCGCTCTCCTTTTCCTACTTTTTTTCTACTCCACCTTTAGGACCTCCATCAAGAGTCTTCTCCTCCACTATGTGAATCTTGCATGCAGGTATAATCTCTTCCCCTAACTTATTTATATATATATATATATATATATATATTATTATGATGAATTTAATATTAGAGCATGCTAGTATTTATTTAAATTTCTTGAATATGTTTGAATGTTCTTAAATGTTCATATGTGTTCTTCACATGTTCTTGGTTGTTCATCACATGTTCATACATAACACTAGCTTTGATCTTAAATCCACCTCAAAAATATGAAAAACATGTTTGTTTCATAATTCTCTCAAATCCTTGAATCTAGGATATCACCATCTGCACACATTCAGTAGAATTTATTTTTCCAATCCAAATGCAATGATTAGTAAAAGGAATTAGGGTTCATCACATGCACACACATTAAATTCAACATGCAGTTGAGTGATTTGGATGATATGATATGAATGTTGGTCACCGTAGTCTAGAAGACCGGTTTCACCAGGCAAGATAGATGCCTAACACCTTCTCATCTTGTAACATAGCATTCGAGTTTAGATCAAGGGTTAATAGATTAATGCTTATCCATGTAATTTTCAATTTCTAGATTGTAACTAAGAATCAAAACCATGTATTTTATCTTATATTGTATCTAAGATCAAAGTCATTTAATTTCCTATGATCAATGTACATTCATTTGCAAATCAATCAAATGAGGAATTTTTCAATTTTTGTTTTTTTATTTATTCCAATAATTAAGTAAGTGGTGATTCCATTGTAAAACCCTTAATTTAAAGAGGAAAATATAATTAATCGAACCTTTATTCTGAGAGACAATAACACGACTTCACCCATTCACGTGGGTTTGGCCCAACACCTAAAAAGGGCTGGGGGCGCGGTTTCTCACAGCGGCCAATGGTCATGCACATCATTCATATAAATAACACGTCTTCAAAATCAATTGCATATCAAGATTGAAAACAAACATGTCACGTGATCTTCATTGGAATGTCATGTGATCTTCATTGGAATTAAAATAGTTACATGTGATTGTGTGTGCATAGTAAAAAGCCCTAAGTCTATCATGTGAACATTTTATTTAGATTGAAATTTAAATCATGGTGCTTGTGTGTGCCAAGTGATATGAAGTAAATAACAGACATGTTTTAAATTGGAATTCATAGCATCCTAAGAACTAGTGGGGTTGTATGCATGAACATGTGAAGAACATCATACAAACATATGAAGAAGATTTAAAGCATATTCAAACAACCAACACATTTAGATTCTAATAGCTAGCATAATAGTACAACAAAACATGTTTTTCCTAACACTAAAATATAAAGAAATTAACCTACAATCAAATCTAGCAACAAGAAAAATGAGAACAAAGGAGGGATAACTCATCAAATCCTAAAAATAGAACATTAAAATAACATTGGACTCCAAAGATTTAGGAAGACCAGATTAACAATGCTATTTCTTTACTTCTTCTTAGATTCAAGGGGAATTATTCTAGGGGTCTAGAGGGGAAGTATAGAAGAGGTACACACTCAATACCTCAAATTTTAGGAAGACCACGGTATGACAAGTACTCCTACTCCTTTAGAGATGTAGGGGAGTGGGATTTTGGAATGACCATTCCACCCTTTTTTATAATAGGGGAAGAGAATTCTAGAGGGAGAAGGCATTTAATTAATTTAAAGTTAACGTATATGGGGGGTTGATGCATTAATTTCGTGGTTGGTGGGCATAAAGAGCATGCAAATGGGTTGAAAATCTTGGTTTTTCTTGAAACTTCTTGTAATAGCTAGTAAAGTCAATTTCAAAAAAATAATATCTCACTCGTTTCTTAATTGAACTACTTCTTTCTTGTGCTCAAATTAAAGCCTTGAATGTCATTTCTTGGAAATAAGTTTTAGCCCAATTATTATTAATAGACCCCAAATTAACTCCTTTTTAGCGTTAATACTAATTGGCCCCAATTAGTTGTACTTCAGAGTTTTATTTATTATTTATTTTTATATAAGATAGAATTTCTACTCTAGCATAATCTAAGTGTAAATGTGTGTGAAGTTTTCTCTTAGAGACTTGAACCTTGGCCCTTGCCCTCTACACCCCATAAGCACTTATACTTGTGGAGTGACCATCACATCAAAAGTATGCGGTGGTTACTTCAGAGTTAATAGGCCTCAATTATCATTAAATCAATAATTTAAAAAAGTAATTTCACCAAAGTTTAGGTCATTATTAATGCTTTATAGTTGCCAAATTAATTAAGTGCATACAATCCTACCATTATTTGTAGTCTTGACCAATGAGATCATGTCATCTAATTGGTTTTAAATTGAATTCTCATGCAATCAAAATTAATTGTTTGTAATCATACGTGACAAGACTCAACCGCGTAGATGCATTTTAACCATTAAAACTTAATTTTCATCATATATTTTATATCATAGGTCCAATTGAATCCCATGACCTGTTATTTTGATCTATACGACTTGAAGACTTATTTTATATGAAGCAACAATAGGAAATCAATAGTTCCATAAAAAGAAAAAAAAAAGAAAAAAGGAAATCAACAGTCAAATACAATCTTACCCTTGAGGCATGAAATTACAATTTTGGTAGTAGCTGAGAAAGAAAGTAAAGACAAATAAATAGAGACAAAGAGGAAAAGATTTCTAACTAAAGGTAGGATAAACTATAAAACTTCTAATAAAATGTCTAAACTATAAAGTCTAAAGTACATAGGTGGCTAATGGGGGATTGGCTGAGTTGGTCAGGACTTTCGTTCCCTGCTTGTCAGGTTTGGGTTCGAGTCTTGCCAACGGCCTTCGGTTGGTGGGTATACTTAGTGAAGGGTATTCTTAGAAATGAAGTGATTTTCACACGTGTACAATAAGTGAGGATCTCACGACGCGACTCCGACTCTCGGTCGGGTTTGATACAACCATAAACGCTTTTCTCCCCATGTGCAACCCCAAGTCCCACCACCCCCACTCATTGTGAATATAAAATCTCTAAACCAAGGACGTCTTGGCTTACGTTTACCAGGAACATCAACCAACCCATTTTAAGGATTGTGCAGAGAGAGAGAGAGAGAGAGAGAGAGAGAGAGTGTACAATAACACTTTTGCTTACATTGTGGAAACTTTCACGACATCCCCACACATCACAATCCGCCGCCCCCACTGACCACTGCCTCTGGTTTTTTTTTAATATATATATATATATATATATATACAGTGTTGGGCTTTAGCCAAATCCACCATTGGAGAGTACTTGAGAGAGAGAGAGAGAGAGAGAGAGAGAATATAGGAAGAGAAGAAATGGGTTGGAGAGGAATTTTGGGTTTTGAGTATGGTATAGTGCAGGGACCATTGGGACCTGATATTTCTTCACCAGAGCTTGTTGCTGCTGTTGCTAATGCTGGTGGACTTGGCTTCCTTCGAGCCCCTGATTGGGTATTTCTCTTTTTTCCTTTTCCTTTTCCCTTTTGAATCATGTGAGTATTGGCCAATACATAACTACATCTTTGATCATATGCGAAATCTTAATTAGTCTTGTGTAGTACGGTTTTATAATGATCCAATTTGAAATCCTATTAGACTAGTTGAACTCAGATAATCCTTGGATATTATAGGTATGATTTCTTAAAATACTGAATAGAGCCTAGATAATATGTTTTTAGATCATTTATATACTGTGACCAGAAAAGCCTAAAATCTTTTGTGATGATAATGGACAATGAAATTAATCTTAAGGCCCCGTTTATTTGATAGTTTTGTTAATTTACTTTTGCCGTTGCCCTCTTATTTGATTGTGCTTATTTGTGTAATTTTTTTTTTTCAATAATGTTATTTTAATTGTGATTATTTTTTAGGTTGAATTCAATTGTTCTGTATTATTATTTCAAAGTGGTGAATCAGATTTTTTTTTTTTTTTTTTTAAATTTCAAATCTATATAAATGTGATGGAAAATTTGTATTCTCATGCGTGCCAAGTTTTTGTAAAAGATAACACCTTGCAAGCAGTTGTTATTAAACTTTTCTCAAAATTATGTCCAAATGATATAGTTGAAATCACTAAGACTGCATGGATTGGTTAAAAATCCTCATTTGCTTGAAAAGTCACTAGATACTTATCAGATGATGTTAAAGGCCAATGATGCATGTGAAGCATGAGACTGGTAGATGACTAGGTTTGTAAGGTCAATAGACGGTAGGTTGGGCCCATGAGATTGGTGGACTGCAAGAAAAGGAAGCCAAAGTAATATGATTGAGAACATTGTAGTGAAAGGTGTGCTGGGCACTCGCCTACGCTCTTGGGCTAGGTGAGGCACCCCTAAGGTGCCTTTGAGGCTCTTGGGCGAGGTGAGATGCTCCTAAGGTTCCTTTGAGGCTATAAGGCAAGGTGTGAGGCGCTCGACTTTAGAGCCTAGGTGAGCAAGGCAACCGCCTTAAGCCATGAAAAAGTTGCTAAGGTGAGAGACTCAGTTTTTTTAAAATTTTTTTTTTTATAATTTTTAAAATTTTTATAGAAGTTTGTAAAACCTATTTTTAGATGATTAATTTTAAAATGCATGCTATAAAACCCATTGTAAGATAAATTAATGGGTTTGGTTAACTGGTGCTTTTAGGGAATTTGTTAATGGATCATTTTAGGAAAGTTTTAATATCACTTTTATGGAAAATATAAAAAGCTTTTAAAAAAATCAATTACTTTTTTCTTTTCCCATAAAAAGTTTCTAAAATTACTTTTTAAACCAATGTCCTTAGGGCATTTGTTAACTTTTCCCTAAATTAATTTACAAAATTTTGTTGTAAAACTTATTGTTAGATTAATTAATTTATAGTAGAACCTTGTTTTAAAATCTATTGTTAGAATAACTAATAGAGGCTAAACCATGTTAACCCTATTTTGAAATAACATGATAGACCTAATTTCTTCATGCAACTTATTTAAAAACACTTCATTATAATGTTTATAATGTTTCAATACACTAGGTACAAATAATTTAAGTACTATATGTATAACAAATATATTTAGATTTGGTGCCTCGCTTTATTAGGGCTAGTGCCTCTTTGTCGCCTCATGCCTCAGGTGATACAAGGCCTTGGTGCCTTGAGGTCACCTTTCGCCTTTAACTACCTTGCTTGAGAAGGAAGGATGAAAATGTGTTTGGGATTTTGTCCAAACTTTGTTTACAGCAGGGGATAAATTAAGACTAAGCTTTGTAGGAGTGAAAGCAATTTAGCATTAGAGGGAACATGTACACTATTCATGCTATGGTAGAGATCAAGATGAGTCCTATAGAGTGGCTAACAATGGTGGTGAGAGAGTAAACTGGGCTCTGCCATACCATGTCTGTAAAGATGAGATAGGGCTATACTATAATGTGAGGATAAGAAAATATCATAAAGAATCAAAGAGAAGAAGAAAGAGAAATAAATAAGTAATCAATGTGTTTTGGCCTTAGAAAACTGCATCTAAAGCGGAAAACCCTAAACAGCTACATCACTTTAATTAAGTTCTCTATTTATGATAATGAAGCCATTTATATGAATTAGATAGGGCAACCCTAGACTAGCCATAGGGTTATTGTGCTTGTAATATAGTTAGGATTAATTACTTGCCCTTAAATAAATTAGGATTCAATATACAAATGCGCTTGGCCCTTGATATGAATATTGATGCAAACAAATGTAACTTAAATTTAACTCTGAAGCACCTTTTTAGGACTTTTCTGTTCAGTTGGAATGTTTCGTTTTTCATTATGGGCTTGGAGCACCAATCTAGCTAGCTTGCCTTGTTGATATGCTCCTTGGGGCAAAGTGGAAGACTAAACCCTTCTATGGGCAACTCACTGGCGAGTAGGAAGTCTCAAATACATATAGAATTTGGAATAGAACAGCTAGAAGTAGAGATAGAAAAAAGGGTAGTGAGTAATTTTCAATGAAGAAGTGGAGTGGGGATAGTAACTTGGGTAAGCTTGTTAAGTTGACTCGGAATAGAAACGGATATGTTCTTTAACAGCCAATGAATTGAAAGGTGGGAATTTGAATATGTTGTTGGGAAAAAGAGGTTGAAGAAGTTTGCATTTGGGTATGCCCGAAGTAGATCTAATTGGCATTTAAGAAGAGGCAAGGAGGAAACAAATCAGTTTGGAACTTTTACTTACTAGACGGTAGCAAGATGATCATTTGATCTTTTCTATTAACGGTATGAAATAGATACCCCTTTTACCTTAGCACATTGGTGTAAATAAACCACAAGCTGCATCTGTGTTTAATAGGCAAATCACAAGGATGACATATGTAATTTAACTTATGTCAAATATGCAATAAAAACCCCATGGAACTATGAGCCATATGGTTCAATGGTGTCATCCAGTTCTCCCATAGGGGATAACCTAGGTTCAAAAACCCCCCTTGTAATAAAAAAATGGAAACATTGCTTACATTTTAGTGTGCATTTATTGGATTAAGAGACCACTAAAACCTTTTCGTTCTATTCCTTTTCCTGGAAAAGATAGGTAAAACTTTTCCATTTTATTGCTAGTATGATTTATGAGTGCACTACAGTTCTAACTTTAATTGAATTTTTAGCATACATTGTTTATCTTTCAAGTTTACCTGTTCCAGGAGTCACCAGAATACTTGCGGGAGGTAATAAGGAAAACTCGAACCTTAACTGACAAACCATTTGGGGTTGGTGTTGTTCTGGCATTTCCCCATGAGGAAAATATAAAGGCTATACTGGATGAGAAGGTGGCAGTCTTGCAAATTTCCTGGGGTGAATGTTCCAAGGAGCTTGTACTTGAAGCTCATCATGCTGGGGTCAAGGTTGTTCCCCAAGTAAGTGTTGACTACATATTTTGATTTAGAAATTAAAAAAAGAAAAAGAAAAAAGAAGACATGTTATATGGGTAATATTGCGTTATTTGGCTCATTAACTTGGATGTGCATGATATTAGTGGCCCAGTGGACTGTAGCATTTTCATTTAGTCTGACACATTGTAATCATATTAGGCACCATTAATTTTGCCCAATTGAATGTATCAAACGCATTACAGTTCAATTGTGTCAGAAAAAGCAAAACAAAGAAAGAAAGAAAGGTTCAAAGTGAACACGTTCAACCCCAACAGGTAGCACAATCAAGTGAAGAGAATGTCTTATGAAGCAGAGATCACAAATTCAAATCTCCCATTTCTCTCCCTTAAGGCCAAATGTCACTTATAAAAAGAACACAAAGAATATATCCGTACTTATTCAAAGTGGGCTGATATGTGACCATTGAAGCAAACTATGTGAAAAAATAAACATCAAAGTCCTTACCATCATTTTACCAAATTTTACTGGTGGCTTTGGTGTAGAATCTTCTGTCTAATTTGGTTTGCATGCACTGTACAAAATTGACTATTGGTCATTGAAGGTGTTCAAAAAGTTTTGCATTAATGATAATACTCTTAAATTTTTAATGGCTTAGATGATTCACTTATTGGGTTCTATTTGAATAACATAAAGGATTCATGTTGGGTGTTAATTCCTTCTCACAAATGCACTTATTAGACTGCAATTCCAATTGTTTTCCTTTGTGATTCTCATGAATTACATGTATTTTCTATTGAAGATTGGGAGTGTAGAACAAGCAAAAGAAGCAATTGAGGCTGGTGTGGATGCAATTATTGTCCAAGGGCTTGAAGCAGGAGGGCATGTTCTTGGGAAGGTATCAGTGATTGTTGTTTTTAGAAGTATTATTGTAATTTTATGCAATTATAAATATCTGATAACTAGTTGTTTGGACCGGTAAATTATTATGCAATAACTTTTGCAAATAAGAAACTCAGAATGGAAGAAAGAAAGGAAAATATATTGTGGGTGGAGAAACTGACCTTTCAAATTATGCACAAGTTAAAGTAAAGAGAACAAGGGCCCACAAGTTGAGAAAAAGTTAAAAAAAAAAAAAGGGAGAAGATAAAGGAAAATAAGATAAACAATTTATGAGTCTTCATTCTTTGAAATTCTCTTTTGGTCTTGCCAATGTTTATCAGAATATTTACCAAATTTGGCTTATTCTTATAATTATTTTCCTTAGCATTGATGTTAGACATTCATCATTTGTTCAGCATGCCTTTCCTCTTGAACATCATGTGCCTTTAAATTATAAGCTCGCTTGTAGGAATTGAAGAATTGAGGACAAAGTTTCAGTTGTATAACATAGCAAATTCATTTTTCAAAGCATTTCAAGCATTTGAAACCTTCTAAATCATTCATAGTGGCATTGGCCGTCAACTTACCACAAACCTCATTTTTATGGGCTAGGGATGGTTGAGAGTAGTTATGCTAGATGGTACTGAATGTTAGAGGTAACATATTCATAAAATGAGTGTAACTAAAAAGAAAATGTTAAGATGGATGAGTGGAAATATAAGGAAAAATAAGATTCAAATGAGATAATTCATATAAAGATAAGGGAGGTCTCTATTGATGAAAAGATGAGGGGCAGTTGCTTGAGATGGTTGGTCATGTTGGTTCAAGTTGAGGGAATGAGAAAAGGTAGTGGAAGGCCAAAACTAGCTTTAATAAATGTATTAAAAATGGACATTTTAATAAGGGAGTAACACAAAGTATAACTTTCCAGTATCCCGAGTTTACTCCCTAGGGGTGGGTCCAAAGGGCCATGCCTTGGTGAGGTTCCACATCATCAAAAAAACAATAATTATTAGAACTGAAGTGTGATTTGAACTGTTATCTTTACAATGGTGTCAAACTGAATTTTATAGAAGTTCCTTGTGAGTAGCATTAAATATATTTTGCATTGATGAAATTCAGTTTATGTTGATTTTACTTCTTGGTTCTATGCAGTTCAATTTATACGCGTTAAATTGAATAATTAAGTATGTTTTGACACCCTTGTCTTGTTCAATTATTCTCAGGAAGGTTTGATATCATTTTTGCCAAGGGTAGTTGATCTTGTGGGTGATAAAGACATACCTGTGATCGCTTCTGGTGGTATTGTGGATGCACGTGGTTATGTTGCTGCGCTGGCCCTTGGTGCTCAAGGGGTTTGCCTAGGCACCAGGTTTGGAACATTTTAATATACTGTAAATACATTTAAAAGAACTCATTTGGTCAACCATGCAGTGGTATGTTAGCATGCATAGCATACATTTAGGTCTGGTTACACCTATGATGTGTTTAGGGAAAGCCAAGATAGATCTTTGTGTGTGTGGTTTTTTCCGTTTTCTTTACTCCATTTTCATTCTCCCCTCCATCCACCTATCAACGCTCCATCCTTTCCCCATGGAACCGCCACCTCACCTAACCTTCACAACACATAACTGACTCATCCTACATCAGCCCACCAAGAGTTTTCAATTCCAAGATTTGTTGGAAAACATTGAAACCCAACCATATTTGGTTTGACTGTGCCTCACAAGCTTCCTTGGGTCAGTTTGCTGATTGCCAAAACTTTGTTAGCCATATATGTGCTTCACTGAACTTGCTCCTCTCTCTCACCTCTAGATGCCACCTATCTCGCCTGAAAACTGGCCTTTTCAACTGGAGATTGACCCACTCTGGTTTCACAGGTTTCCCATCCATTTGAAATAACCCTTCATCAACTAGATCAGGTGTCTGTCTGGCAGAAGCATCTTAACTGGGGTGAAAAACTTATGTAGAGAAGCCAAAGAGTTTTCTGGCCTAATCCCACCACCATTCGTGGCATTTGATAATCACATGAATGTATAATTATTAGGCAAGTCCAGACTAAGTTATTCCTGGATTGTAATGCACCAAATGTGTGATTCGAACTATCTAATCTTAACTCTAATCTGAATCCAGCATGTGAAATGGGACCTTAGATAAGTATGCTGCCATAAAAGAGGGATTTTTGGTTGACAGACGCAAATGTGATTATCTCATATATATGTTTGGAAAGGATATTAAAATGATGTTAATTTGTTCCATATGCTGTAATATTATTGTTAATTCTTTTGTGTGTGAGTGTGGGGTTTTTTTTTTTTTTTTTTTTTTTAAATAACCTGAAAAGGATATATATAAAGCTGTCACTAAAGATGTATACACATTAATTTGGGTTTTATTACAAATAATATTCTGGGAATGCTGCTATTTTCTGTGCAGGCATGATAGAATTCTGCCTTCAAGTGTTTTACAAACAAAAAGGAATTCTTTTCATGTCCCAATGATCTCTAATATTGGACTGTTTTTCTGGGAGTTTGCTTCATAGCAGGATAACTTTTATTAAAGTGATTGTGTTTTTTCAAGGATCTCCTTGATTAAATTCATTCTATATATTTTTTTTTTTTTACTTTGGAGAAATAGATGAGATAGTTATGGTCAAGCATTCATGGTTAACTTGATATTATTTTTCAAAAAATAAAATCATGGTTAATTGTTAGATAATGGAATCTGGACAGGACCCATAATTCTCAACTTTATTTTACAAATCCTGACCTTATCTTTAAACGTGGACTATTTCATAATGTTGTTACAATTATAGATTGTTATATTAGAATTGTATTCCAGGTTTGTTGCAACTTTGGAAAGCTTTGCTCATCCTACATACAAGAGGAAGTTAATTGAACTTGACAAAACTGAGTACACCAATGTATTCGGCCGCGCAAGGTGGCCTGGTGCACCAGAACGTGTTCTGCAAACGCCTTTCTTCAATGATTGGAAATCCCTTCCTCCTCATGAGAATGAACTCAATCAGCCTGTTATTGGTCGTTCAACAATACATGGCGTGGTGAGAGTCGACTTTTTCATATTTGATAACAATAGCATTTTGTAGTTAGCCTTTATTCCCTCTCCTATTTTAAAGTTTTTTTTCATATTATTTGATATGATGACAATCATTTTGAGGATTTCAAGATGTGATCTTTGCAAATGCTTAATTTCTATATGAATTCATTATAAACACTGGTTTTTGTATTGAATTTTAACCCAAAACTATCATGATCATTCTATTCTAGTTGTTCTGTGCTTAAACTCACTTTCTTGTTCATTAGGAAAAAGAAGTTAAACGTTTTGCCGGTACTGTTCCAAATTCGACGACCAGAGGTGATATTGAAAGCATGGCAATGTATGCTGGCGAAGGTGTGGGCCTTATCAAGGAAATATTACCTGCAGGTGAAGTTGTCCAAAGACTGGTTGAAGGAGCTCAGCATCTAATCCAGCAAAAATTTAGTGGCATATAACCCAAGGTAAACTAGATAGCCAAGTGGCTTCTAAATGTGGTTGATTTTGCAACTCGATTACTGTAGAAAAGGTCTGAAATTTTGCCATATTCAGAGACTATAGAAGAGCAGATCATTGGCAATTTTCTGTTCATACCAAGTCTCTTGTTCGTGTGTGTGTGCATGTGCAAATGTTTGCATCTCTGTGTAGCTTTCTCAATAAATTGTCTTGTAAGCATTTGTATCCTAATATATGGAAATAAGTTAAAGCAATGGAGAAAATAGTTAAGGAAATGGATTTGTTTTTCTCAGTTTGGTTTATGTTATATATCTGCCTCCTCCTTCTCCATATCTTCTTTTGCCTACATGGGAGAAGCTCCATAGAGTGTGAAGCCATGATAGATCTGCTGTTGTCAATATTTGGAATTGAAAGAGGAAGAAGGGATCTAGTGTGTGAGAGACTTTTTGGTGACTACAAGACAGTTTTGAGACTTTTTGACTGTTATGATGTAGATGATGTTGGGACCCCTTCTGAGGGTGGTCAAGTGTCATTCGTTGAAGAGACGGCCTTGTTAGTCCTGGACTTGTTTTTGGAGCCAAGCTCAGAACCTGAACATATTTTTGGAGCTATGCTCGGAACTCACACAGAGGAGGCGTAGTGTCTATCATTGCAATTTTAAGCCTATAACATCGAAGCCCAAAATTCCGGGCTAAATTGATTAGATCACAATTAAGCAAGATGGCAATGGGGTGGGGTGTGGTTGGATCATGGGTTGCCCCATCCTTGTTCCGTCTCTTTTTCGAGGAGGGAAAAACTTGCGTGGGGTGAGAGTGAGATAGGTCAAGTTTGGAGCGGGTTGGAGATGTTTTACTAATCCTATTAAAATTGATGAGATATAGATGAAATATATAGAAAAATGTATTCGTAAGAGCACCAAAAGAGAATGAGAGACCAAATGTTTTTTGAAAATGATAATGAATACACACACACACACGAGCATTCAAGGAGATGTGTGGGAAGATGGGGGACGAGCAAAACTTGTCCTCGCCTCAACATCTCTTTGAGGCTAAGAAAATTTGCGTGAAGCAGAGCAGGGCAAGGCAGGTCAAGCGAGGTGGGGAGCTCTTTCCATCCCTAATTAGTCCTATTAAAATGAAGTCCCAAACTCAAATGACCATTAGTGCACCAAAGTAAACTGATTAAATCTCCTTAAAGACTAAACAAGGAAATATGGCTCTTTGATATTAAAGTACCCTATTAAGGGGGAGAGGGAGAAAGACAGAGGTCAGTCTTCCTTTCTTGCAGCCAAAAAGGGGCATAATTGGATGGTAATAATTTGAGTATTTGATTGTAAGAATGAATTTTTTGATGGCTTTTTTGGCTTATTTAAATAAGGTAAAGATGTGTTTTTTATTTTCATGAGAGTTTTGTCAGCAATCCTTAGTCGTTGGTTTAAAAAAATAATTTAATAAGATTTGTGCAATTTTAATCTTAATTTTGAAAAGGTGTAATGTGCTGCTACTATTGAACAAACTCTATAAGATTTCAAAGGGCATCAAATACCCAAAAAAAGAAAAAAAAGATAGGCTTATCCTTTTTGGGGCCAATCAAATGTCAATTCTTCTATAACAATGGCATTTGTCACAATTTGTTGAAGTGGTTGACTGTAAGTGATGGATAATAACTTTTACATGAACCCACTACTTAATTGTATATGTCAAAATTTTAACCAAAGCAGTGGCAAAAAATTGTCCATAGATTTGTCACACAAAGAAAAACCCCTTTATTGTACATGTTCTTTCAAAAGTCACATGGCCACATATGGCATGTATGGTTTTTAAACCTGAATTGTTCAATAAATTGTTAAAGGGAGGGGTTCAAGGTTTTGAAGGTCGGACCAAGATTGAACCGAGGTTGAACTGTGATGATATCATAATTAATTTAATTTTTTAAAAGATAAATAAATATATTAAATTAGTAAAAGGAGAAAAAATGACTAAAATAGTCAAAATAAATATTGAAATTTATCTTTCAAATGCATTTTTTATATCATAACTTTCATAAGACAAAATACGAAATATTAAATTATAAGAAAACATAAATTAGATATCAAGTTTCTTAATTAAGGGAGTTAATAACATTATGGAAATTGTTTTAATTTTAGTGAAGAGATGGAATGTGTGTATATATATATATTTATTTATATCCTTAACATTTTTGTGCAAGCCTATATTTAAATTAATCTTAAGATTTTCCCAACAGCCCAAGTCCATTTAAACGGTCAACTATTTATGAAATTTAAAATTTAAAAAACAAAGTGGTAAAATCCGGATGGTTGGCAGACTTGCCCATTCAAAAATTAGTTAAATACTAATACAAGGTCCAAGTAAATGGTTGACAGCCAAGCATTTGGTACAAGGAAAAGATAAGTATTGAGTAAAAGATAAGGGATAATTCTGGTGTCACAATTTATGGCACAATTTGTGCCACAACTCATCCATATGAAAATACTTCTCTACCAACCATACTTCATTATATAGGTGAGTTGTGACACAAGTTGTGACACCAATAGTGCTCAAAGATAGGTGTTGACACCTTACACTTTGACAGCCTAGCATTTTCCATCTAGTAGGAGACCATGATAGAAAAAATCAATGTGTTGTCCTAAACCGTTTTGGTTTGTTTAGAAAAATGAAATATCTTGATACCAACTTATTTTAGTATACTGTATAGAATGTTTTGGGCTTCCAAAAAAGATATATATATATATATATATATAACTTCAAATCCTATTACTCTTTAAAAAACTTAAAATTTATATTTTCATAGATTTATAAAACTTGTAAAATTAATTTAATCCGACTCATAAGTCTTAAATTACTAGTATTATTTCAATTAAAATACACATTAATTCTTTATTTTTTTAAGAAACAAAAACACACAAGAGGAGAAGAGATTCTAACTAATTAATTCTTTTAATGCAACAAAATGCCGAAATTGAAATAAGTTGGGGGCAGTAACTTCATTCCTTCGACAACTAAGCATACTGCCCAAGACAAATTTATTTACAACCTTTTATTATCTTTTTTCCTCACCAATCATATATTACTTTTTTTTTTTTTTTTTTCTTGCTTCTTCTTATAACCACACACGTCTTCTCACTTCTGCCTCCTCGATTTCTAGTTTCTATACTACCTACTTATGAACTTCATCCCATCTTCATGTTCACTTTTATGAGTTTATCACAGTATCACTTCTCTGCGTCTTCTATCAGTAACAAATGCCACTTCTCCAGTTCTCACTTTCAGTTTTTTGAAAAAAACTAAAAGTTCATCTTCATCATCTCATCTGCAAAGAATAGCAGACTTCAGAAGATCAAAAATGCAGAAACAGCAAAAACGCAGAAAGAAAGAGAGAGAAGAAGAATAAGAAATGGAGATGCAAGCTCAAGACCTGACAGAAGCTTCAACAATGACTGTAAGTATCCAAAAGTAATAAAAAAATCTGACTTGGTTGAACCGTGAGGGACTGGGGTTGGGAAGAAGTAGACAGGGGAGAGTTGTTATTGCGTCATGAATGATGTGTAACTCATTTTGTTTTATAGTAAGTAATGTACTCATTTAACTCGTTTTGGATAGTTATTATTATTGGATTGCTATACTACTTCTTACTTCCTTCCATTTGGAATGATTTGACGAGGAAAAAAAAAAAAATTGTTTAAGATTTAAACCCCGTGACAAAATTGAAAATGACTTGGTTCTCTGTCTCTTACTCTTCTTCTTCTTCTTCGTTGAAAATTTTGGTCCCTTTTTAATTTATTTTAAAACAATGCCGCGTGGAGCCGCCACAGCTTTCAGAGATTCAATTAGTGACTATTCAATCCTCAATAGTCAAAGACACAAAAGGCAGGATCGCACTCAGTTTTTTATCGATCCGCTATGACACGTGATGCAGCTATGAGGTAGCTAATTATCATGTCAAAGTTGTTGACTTTCCGATTCCAAACCAAACCAAACCAAACCCCATTTACAAATTATATTACTTCTCTCATGTTCCCTTAAAGAACAATACTACTGACATGAATCGTTTGCGTGCAACTAATTTCACAATGGAAAGAAAATGTCATCCACTCACAATATTACTAGTCAACAAATTGTACAAAAATTGGGTGTAGATTATTTGTGTTCTTACAATTATTCAACATCTTCCCTCTCAATATAATAATACTACACATGGTTTTGTTTTGTCAAAGGATATACATGTCATTTGACCATCTGTTTAACATTCTCCCGACTTTCCTCATCCATATCCAATAATTTTCAAAATCCTATATATATACACCTTCCCTTATGACTTTAACACAAATACAAATCAAAGTTATACATTCCAAGAAAAAAAGAAGAAGAAAGCTTCTTCTTACATAGCTATCCTTCCTTCCCATCCAGCTTTGACAAAAAAAGAAGAAGAAATCATGGAAGGTTTAATTCCATTTCTTCTCCATGCCATCAAGAAGCCGAAGCCTCACAACAGATATAATAGAAGCCAGTCAGAAATCTCAAACCGTAGCTACCATTTGTTAAATGCAGAAGAATCATTCAGTGGCTCATCTCATAGGCGAACCAGGTCTGAATTTCAGCCACCAGCCATAGAGTTCGTACAGCAAAGACCTGGTTATGGATACAACCACTCGTCCAGTGTTCACAAAAGGTCTACATCATCTTCTTCAGTGGATTCCTATCCCAGCCAAGTTCCCAACAAGGCTAATAATTTCACTGCTATTCATTGTTGATGCAAATCATTCCCTTTTTTTATTTTAGTTTTTGTTTTTTTTTTTTTTGGTTTTTTTGGTGCGTGTCAATTGATTGATTTTGTTGATTTATGTCATATTCTTTCAAATTTTTTTGTGGTGTATAAATGGTGGAGGCCATTAAAGCTTCATCAAAATGATGGGTTTCCATCCATTGTATTATTGTACTTTCATTATTGCTGTTTAATTGTTTGTAATGGAAATTGTATATGTCATTATTATTATTATTATTATTTTTGTCTTCATTTTCAAAGTTTGGGATAAAAAAGAATAGAACGAAAGAATAGAATACCCGTAATTACTTTTGCCTTATTTTCCTTGGGTTACTAAGACGTTTTAATTTGCCAGTTGTCTATTAGTTGATCTAACCAATTTGTTAAGAATTAATGACCGACCCCAAAGTTTGGAATTAAGACTTCTTCTTCTTACGGTTTTTGCTCAGTTATATTTGTGACTGTTTCCTTTACCAAGTGTGTTTGAATGTCAAAAATCTTACGACTCAACTTATTGACATCTTTTTATGTTTCTAACTAAACCTCTAGAGTTTAACTTCTTCAACCTCAAACTATCAAATTATTATTATTTTTTTTAAAGTGTGTTTGAATATTCAAAAAAAAAAAAAGAGGAGTATTTGAATTATTTTTCAAATAAAAAAAAAAAAAAAAAACTATATTAATCATTCCTTATCCAAAGCCATCTCAAACTATTGATGAGTAGTTATTCTATAAAATGAAGGGGAATCGTTCCTTATCAAAAGTAATGTAACTCCTATTCCTTGACCCAGTTTAATTCACTTATAAAATAAAATTCCAAAAAGACCCCTACCTGTCGCTGCTCTCTCTCCCTTCGGACCTTTCTGCCATGTTAATCTATGGCTTTCAAATATAACAAGAACTTGCGAAAATCTAAAAAACCACAACTTGCGAAAATCTGAAAATCATGTACTATGTTTTTCATAAAACAATATTTCTTTATTAAGCTACCATTGTTGTTTTTGTTCTTCTTCTTCTTTATTATTATTTATTTTATTTCATTTTTTGAGAATCAATATCTATGGTTCTTTAGGCCATAAGTTCTATATTAAAAATATTTTTCGCTAGTTATTCTATGGCTCGGCTCCAACAATTGACCTTTAATTATCATCAAATAATCTTGCACAGAAGCACGGATTGAAATTTTAGGTGTTATCATTTTTTTTCTTTTTCTTTTTTGTAACATTTATGGAGATAATCATTTTGAAATTTGCACAAAAGAAATATATATTAATCATAAAATTGTTCAATTTATACAAATTAAGATGTTAAGTTAGATTCTAAATGTAATTTTGTAAATAAGGGTATTTAGAGAATTGACTTAAATATGTATTTATTTTACTAGAGTTAGGGTTCTATTCCTGTGCTGCTACCAAATAAATGAATAATAATAGATATTCTATTACAACATATTGTATTTTTTATAATATTTATTTCTATGCCAATGTAATCACCATTATAATGTACCAAATGTACTCTAAGTGAATTGCGCCAGAATGAAGGGAGACATATAATAAAAAATTCAATTAATAGCTTAAGTATTGCACCAATTGCATGGTGATTATTATGCTTAATGCTCTAGTTCAATTTTTTACCTAAGGTCACGGGACACGATTTTATTAGTGAATCTAGGCCACTTCAGCATATCTACTAATCTCCTTCTACTAACTGTATAAAAAGTGCCAACAGCTCAATTCTATGATAACCTTTGGTTTAGTCAATTCGGTGAGTTTTGAGTTGGCCTTTTTATTTTTTATTTTTTAATATGCTAGAGTTTTGGTTTGTACTCTTTTTGTTTTTTCTTTTAAATATTTATATGTGCCGATGCAATATTGTTATACTCGCACAAAATATTCTTACAAATAATTTCACAATTATTGAGTTGTTAATTTCTTATAGCTCAAAATAAAATAATAAAATATGATATTGAGACCAACCATAACTGAAAATAAATGTATTGTGAAAATGTTATAAAATCTTGTTGTTGTCACAATATTTTCACATTTGTTGAGATCTCAATTTCTTATAGATTGAATAAAATAAAATAAAAAGAAATGTTAAGTCCACAACATTTTCATAATAATTTCACAAAAAATCTTAAGTGGCAAATATTATTGATAGATAAAAAAAAAAAAAAATTGACATCAATAGTAGGGCCAGTTTAAAACTAGTAACAATTTGTCATCTAAAATTTATTGTGAAAATGTTGTGGATGTAGCATTTCTTTAAAAATAAAATAATAAAATCATATCATGACTTATCACAATTGAAAATAATGATATTGTGAAAATATTGTGACATTTTGTTGTGTTTCTAGACTTCATTTTTATTTTAGTCAAAATTCGCTATTTCGCACACATATTTCTTGTTCTGGCTTTTTGTTTTTTGTTTTTAATACACAATTTGAAGTGGTGGTTCTAGTTTAAAACAAAATTAACAATTTGCCACTTAAAATTTGTTGTGAAAATGTTGTATATATAATAATAAAATATCATATCAAGACCTATCACAGATGGAAATAAAAGATATTGTGAAAATATTGTAACATTTTGTTATATTCTTAGGCTTTATTTTTGGTTTAGTCAAATTTTGTAAGCCAAAATTCACTTTTTTAGGCACAATTTTCTTTAGTTGGCTTTTTGTTTTTTTGTTTGTTTTCAATTGCATAGTTTAAAAGGGTTAACCCAATTAAAAATTATTAACAATTTATCACCTAGTTTAAAGAAAAAAAAAATTTACCACCTAAGATTTGTTGAGAAAATGTTGTGGACTCTAAAATAAAATAATAAAATATCATATTAGGACCCACAATAGCTAGAAATAATAGTATTGTAAAAATATCATTATTATTTTTTTTTTTACACATTGTTAAAAAAAAAAAAAAACACTTTCACCCTTTATGTTTGGGGTAGTTTTATTCCTTCCCTAAACTAAAGTTGAAAATTTCTCTCATTTATATTTTGTAAATTAGCATATAACCCTACTAATTACTGTTACACTCTTACATAAATCCAATGAAATCTTATAATTTTAAAAATATTCTATTGTGCAATGTCTAAAATACTCCTCACTAAATTTTAATGTTCCAATTTTATTTTATTTTTTTGTGTATTCTGAATTTTATGTGGTATTCATGCTTGGAAGGTGAGAATTGTGATATATGATGTTCTATTTGTTATTTAGAGAACACTAATTTATTAGGTTTAAATCTTTTATACTTATAATTTTATTGAATGGAAACTTTGATGACATATGTATTTTTTTTTATCTTATTCTTTTTAGATTTATTTTCTTGCTTAAAAGGGGTTTTAATTAAAAATCAATTAAGCTAAAAATTGTAGTTAGGCTCATAAAATAAGATAATAAAGTAGGAAGTGTGGATAACAAAATCTTCATTGTAGATGGTTGTAGGTGTTTCATTTGATGAAGTGTTTTAATTGTAGCATATATCATCATTTATTGCGAAAATTTAAATATTGTAATAATGTCTTATCAAAACTTAGTTGTTTATTGTTGGAGGATTATGACATTATCTATCATTCTTAGTAGAACTTTTTAGTGAGTACATATTACCTTAGCAAATTGTCATAGTAAATAGCAAGGTCGGCTCTGAAGTATAAGCAAATGAGATGGTTGTCTAAGGCCCCCAAGTAGAATAAAGCCCCCTAATTTTAACCAATAGGGTTATTTCTTTTGTTGTAATAGTATTAATTAAGTGCAAATGTTAGCCAATAAATAAAATAATATTTTTTTATTAAAAGAAAGATGCTATGTTCATAGAATTTTTCAAAATGCTTTTATTATAAAGTCATATTTCCATTTTCCACTGGCATGTGGCACTTATAAAGTCATACTTCCATGAACCTACTTAGTCATACTTTTACCCTTAGAACTACAAAATCAAAGCTTAAGCGTGCATTTGGATTGGGATTATAAATGAACATTATTTCAATATTTAGTTTATTTTTTCTATTATTTATGGGCTCCACTGCACTTTTTGGCACTATTTATGGACCATACTATACTATTTCAATTAACTTTTACTTTTATATAAAGTATTTTTAGCAATAATTTTTCAGTTTCAATAAAAAAGCGGTATCTAAACACACTTTAAGTCCACGAATACTCATAAGTTTGGATCATGAATTGGAGTTGGAAATGACATCGCAACTTAATGTGTCGCAAGTAACGTGATTTTTCTGAGAAATTTGTTGCTTCATTGTGTACTGATATGGAGTTCCAAGCCTTGACTAAAATTTCCAATTTGTTGATGATGACGTGATTCATAATTGTAGTGTAAACTTTAACCAAAAAAATAATTGTAGTGTAAATGGGCTGGGCTTTGGGTTTTGGGTTTTGCATCTCGCCTAATAAATAGTTGAGAAATGTTATGCTCATAATATTTTTATAACAAATTATAAGTGGTAGATCGTTACGGGTTGTTACTGGTAAGAAATTTTTTTTTCATTAGTCGGTTCAAATTAGAACTAATAACAATTTATCAGTTATGATTTACTGTGAAAATATTATGCGTGTAACAATTTTCTAAATAGTTCGTTTTGCAGTGGCATGGGCTTTGATGATATTAGAACTAATAACAACTTATCAGTTATGATTTGTTGTAAAAATATTATGCGTGTAACAATTTTCTAAATAGTTGGTTTTGCAGTGGCATGGGCTTTGATGATTTTATGCCCAATAAGCCCAAATAGTTTTATGGGCTTGAGCATTTTTTCTCATAAAGAATTTTTTTGGGGTAAATAAGGGGAAATATTGTGGGCCCTAATCCGCATAGAGGGAAAATAAGCTTTCAGCACATATCACGTGGCAAACGCCATGGGATCTTGAGGCCCATTTCGAAATGAGAAAAGGAACACAGGCATGTTTCATGAAACAAGAGAAGACGTACACAGGTCAAAGCAGAATCTGTGAATAGAAGATTTCGGGTCAAAAAGCCCAAATCGTGAATTGAAGTGATGGATCATATAAGCCCATATCAATATATCATGACGGAGAGTTGATGGGGGTGTGTGGCCTGATCTATGAAGGGATTTAGTTGGATTCCTGGAGAAGCCCATTGACTGCACATAGTTTTTGACAAAATGGCCAAGTATTCTTGAAGTTCATCAAAAAATATTCTTGAAGTTATTTGGGCTTTAGTTTCTCAAAAAAGAAAAAAGAAAGAAGTTATTTGGGCTTTTCACTTTGTACAAGTTTTGCCCAACACTCATTTTCTATGTCATAGTATTTGAGTTGGCATTAGCAAAAAAAAAAAAAAAAAAGCACCATGTGTCCTAGATAGCAACCAATGAGCCATGAATGACAATAACTGAGTTTTTTCAATCACAATTTTTGAAATGGTTAATTGTTAATGGTAAATAAAAAAGTGAAGCTAAGACCTATAAAAATATAACAACTTAATAGTTATGAAATATATATTATTGTGTGTGTAGTGTTACTCATGACAATGGAATGAGGAAATTGCATATGTTCGAGGGAATTGTTGGATTAGATACTTGAAGAAAAGTGAATACTCTTATTTCTATTAAAAGAAGAAGAAGAAAAAGAAGAAGAAGAAGAGTTTCTTAATTTTTTTTTTTTGTTTTATTTTTTTGGTTTTTGAGAAACAAGTGTTTCTTTCTTTGGTTTGTGTGCTTCTTTGTTTTGTTTTTTTTGAGAATCCTTATTCTTATTCTTTTTCTTTTCTTTTTTTTTTTTTTTCTTTTTTGATAGTGAGAATCCTTATTCTTATTCTTAGTGTGCATTTGGATTGAGGTGAAAAATTAAAATTATTTTACTATTCAGCTTATTTTTGGTATTATTCTCGGGCTCCATTACACTTTTTGGTATTATTCATAGGCCCCGCTATATTATTTCAACTAATTTTTACCTTTATCTACAGTACTTTTAATAATAAGTTTTCGATTTCAACAAAATAAGCGGTTTCCAAATGCATCCTTATTATTTGGTATTGATGGAAGACACATGTCACAAATCCATATATTCTACGAAAAAAGGCTGGGTATGTGGGTACCATAGGTTAAAAAAATGAAAAAGGAAAAAGTAATCCATGCATGAAACCTAGCCATACTTATCTCTTAGGATTTTTTTTTTTCCTAAATAAAATTTAGTTTCAATTATTTCTTCTTCTTTATAGATTTATATATACTCTATATATAGGTTGTCCACATCCAATGGTGGTGGTGGCTTTAGAATTTTTTTTTTTTTCCTTCTAAGGAGTAAAGAGAAATTTTATTTATTTATTTTGTTTAATGAAGAAACAATTTTAATAGTAATGCTATTGACATGACACTTTCATAATAAAATCTAGGTGGCAAGTTGTTAAAGGTATGTAAAAAAGTGATGTTAGTTGTAAGTCTAGATAAAAACCAATTACAATATACCACTTAACTTTTATTGTAAAATTATTGTTAAAGTAGGACTAAAATAATTATATTTAACCTTATTTCAGCTAAGTTTAAACAAAATTTAGGTTCAAAGTGTTCAAAATTTTTATTTAGGGGTTAATATATATATATATATATATAATGTATTTTTTTTTTGGCCAAGTTAGGGGGTTCAAATGAACCCCTTTGGGCTGGTTGTAGCACCGCCCATGACATCCACACTTTTATTAGTTTATATAATATTCTAGGGTGATATTAATTCTTAGTATATAATATCCTAGTTGTTAATAAAAAAAAAAAAAAAAATCAAGTCTTGTGAAATAAATTTCTCCAAAAAAAAAAAAAAGAGTGAAATAAAATCTGTAAGGACCAAATTTGGGTTCCTAACCCAAATGATGGATGATCTTGGGCCTAAAAAGCCCAATACAATGACTTTTTAGAGAGTGGGTTAGAAAACTAGGCTTTAATGAGTTGGACAACAAATAAAGTGGATTCAGATGACAAGAAAAGGAAGATAGACTGATTTAATCTAAAGAAAATTGTCCTCGGTACTGTTTGAGAAGATCAGTTCTTATATATTTCTTTCAAGTTTGATTAAAAATTCAGTTCTTGATTGATACAGTGTTTTTCTCTTAATTTTTTCGATCCTTCACTTCAAGATCTTCTTTCTATTTTATACTATCCTCCTTCTTCATACCTACCCTCCACGTGTAGATTAGATTACTAGTATTGATCTTTGTCCCATCAACACCTTGTTGAAATCTTTGGGGAGTAGTTGTAAGGCTAAAAGATATTGTTTAGGTATCACTTCTTCATTAATGCGGCTAGAAAGTTAGCTACAGAACATTTAATGCGGTGGTAGTAGCTTTCCCTTGAGATATTTCATGGTCTCCTTTTGTCCTATTCCTTTTGGATACTTATCCTCTTTAGCGGAATCGTCTGGAACGTTGTTCTTGGTGCCAAACCACATCTTCTAACCTTAGCTTTGCTCAACCGAGGTAGTATTCCTCCTCGGACCACTTTCTTAGTTGATCGTGATCAGACTTTATCTCTTTAATTACCAACACAGATTCATAGGAAGGTGTTTGCCCGTCCTCGGATTGGGTCCCCGGTCCAATATATTCATAGATACGTACTCTTAGGCCTATTACCCCCCCGACCTAATATATTCATAGATATGTCCTCCTGGGCCTATCACCCCTATAATAACCTCTCGAGATTCTTCTTTTTGGCTCTTCGGGAAGAAAGGAGGATTTCGATGTCACTATAGTTAGTCCATGCTCATCATACATCACCTCTACTTGTGCAGATGCCTTTTTAACTACCCTAGATACGCTTCTGACGCTTCGGCATAAGAGATGCGCCTTCATTAAAATTTTATGGTTCCTTGTCCCCCACATTCTACAGCGCGATGTGGATCTAACAGCTGAGGATTTTGTTAGAACCGTGGTGGGAGTTTTCCTGCTTGTAACTATCTTTTTGATATAAATACTGCCCAAATCAATCATTCTTCTCACTTTAGCGCTCATATACTGAACCTGCAAGCTTATTCAAACTACTTATGCCTTTTATAAATTTCAAAACCTGTCTGAGGAGACCTTTCATCCCTTCGTAAGTCTTTATAAACTCTTCCATTTATTTTTCCACTTACCTTTCTTTTCTCCATGTCTATTCCTCCTCGGCCTTCTTAGTCTCTCCTTTACTATCTTAGCACTTTTAACCCCTCTCTAGATATGGGTAGATTTACTTACTTGGTAGATTCTGAGAAGGGTATAGAGGACTTTAGAGCTCAATATAGGATTCTGCCAAGTGCATTTATTAGGTATTGCAAGGAATGAGAATGACACGAGAAAAGGCAAGAGGGAGAAGTGGTGATCCTGATGATTGCCTTTATAGAGGGAGGGATGAGAATCCCTATGGGTATCGTCACTAGGGATTATCTTAGGGCCCATAGGTTAGCTCCCACTCAATGTGCCCTAAACATGTTTAGAATCTTAGGTAGCGTTGATACCTTTAATGAGAAAATAGGTTTAGATCTCACCCATCATGACATTAATTGGGTTTACAACCTCCATCACCTAAAGGGGCGGGAGTATTACCTAAAATCTAGGTACCCTAAGGTTAGGCTCATCCAATGCCTCTTTGATTCCAACAAAGGCCTAAACAAGGACTTCTTGATCGTATCAGGGGAGTGTCACTATAGTTAGTCCATGCTCATCATACATCACCTCTACTTGCGTAGATGCCTTTTTAACTACCCTAGATACACTCTTGACGCTTTGGCATAAGAGATGCGCCTTCATTAAAATTTTATGTCTCCTTGTCTCCCATATTCTATGGCGTGATGTGGATCCAATGGCTGAGGATTTTGCTAGAACCGGGGTGGGAGTTTTCCCACTTGTAACTATCTTTTTGATATAAATACTGCTCAAATCAATCATTCTTCTCACTTTAGCGCTCATATACTGAACTTGTGAACTTATTCAAACTACTTATGCCTTCATAAATTTCAAGAACCTATCCGAGGAGACCTTTCATCCCTTTGTGAGTCTTTATAAACTCTTCCATTTATTTTTCCACTTACCTTTCTTTTCTCCATGTCTATTCCTCCTCGGCCTTCTTAGTCTCTCCTTTACTATCTTAGCACTTTTAACCCCTCTCTAGGTATGGGTAGATTTGCTTACTTGGTAGATTCTGAGAAGGGTATAGAGGACTTTAGAGCTCAATATAGGATTTTGCCAAGTGCGTTTATTAGGTATTGCAAGGAATGGGAATGCCACGAGAAAAGGAAAGAGGGAGAAGTGGTGATCCCAATGATTGCCTTTATAGAGAGAGGGATGAGAATCCCTATGGGTATTGTCACTAGAGATTACCTTAGGGCCCATAGGTTAGCTCCCACTCAATGTGCCCCAAACATGTTTAGAATCTTAGGTAGCGTTGATGCCTTTAATGAGAAAATGGGTTTAGATCTCACCCATCACGACGTTAATTGGGTTTACAACCTCCATCACCTAAAGAGGCAGGGGTATTACCTAAAATCTAGGTACCTTGAGGTTAGTCTCATCCAATGCCACCTTGATTCTAACAAAGGTCTAAATAAGGACTTCTTGATCGTATCAGGGGAGTGGCACGATGGCCTCCCCTATCTAACAAGAGAGGGGAAGCCAGGTGGGGCTCTAGGTCTAGGTTGATTATTTTAATGTCATCCCTTTTTCTTTTTCTTTGGTTTGTGTTTGTGTATGAGTTTTCCTTCGATTAGCTTTACTTTTTTGCTTATGATGTTTTTTGTTTTTCTTAATGGTTTTGTAGATAAGAACATTGCATTTCCCAACTTTGGTCTTGTCAATCAGCTAAGTTTAGACAAGATGCTAAAAGCCAAGGTGTGCATCCATAGTGATGGTCAGCTCAGAGCGGCACACCTGATTCTCGGCTACACCCCTATATCTACTAGAGGCTCTGTGTGAACATGTAGCAATTGATAGACTTTTGTGTGTGAACGTGTGATGTTGTAGCTGAATTGTAGGACAACTAGGCCTTCAGAAGTTAGAAAGAGAGAAGAGAGGAAGATTCAAGAAAGGTGAATAGGACAAATTGTTATTAAAGTTCTAATTGATACATTGTGTTTCCAATTACACCCCTTTATACCATCTATAACTAACTCTCTAACTAACCCTTCCATTCTAACTTCACTAATTGACCCTCCCAATTTGTAAGTGTTGACTGTTTACACAGTGGGCCACTCACCAATTCACTCTAATACAACAATAGTATAGCTATCCAAACAATTCAATGAATTAACTAATACTCACAATCCTAACAATTTCCCCTCCTTTAGAGCACCTTGCCCATAAGGTGTGGAAATTTCTGCTGGAGATCAAATAAATTCTCCCAAGTGGCATCCTTCTTGCTCTCACCTTGCCACTGAACCAATACTTGAGTAATGACTCTGTTCCTCAACTGATGTGATCTGTCAGCCAAAATAGACACGGCTAAGGGGAAAGAACCAAATCAGCAAACACAATTGGTAGTGTAGACCTAGGTTGCACATGTTGGCCCACTTTGGCTTTGAGATTGGACACATGGAAAACAGGGTGAATAAGGGAACCAGCTGGCAAATCTAACTTGTAAGAAACCTGCCCAATCTTCTGCAAAATATAAAATGGACCATAGAACCATGGAGCTAACTTTCCTAGCTTCTGATGATGCATAGAGGCTTGTTTGTAGGGTTGCAATCTGAGTTAAACCCAATCTCCCACATTAAATGACCGGTCCACCCTCTTCTTATCAGCATACTATTTCATCCTTTCTTGAGCAGCAGTGAGGTTATGTTTGAGCAAGGATAAGAGTTGCTGTCTATCCTTCAAGAACAAGTCCACAGATCCTACTTGAGTGGTGCCAAGTACATAATCCATAACTCTAGGTGAAGGATATCCATATAGAGCCTCAAATGGAGTTAGTTTAGTGGATGTATGGAAATTGGTGTTAAACCAAAACTCAGCCAATGGAAGCCACTCCACCTAAGATTGAGGTTTGTCAGCTGCAAAAGCCCTTAAGTAGTGTTCCAAACTTTTATTTACAACCTCAGTTTGGCCATCCGATTGGGGATGGTAGGCAGAAGAAATAGCTAATGTAACCCTTTGCAATCTCAACAATTCTGACCAAAATTTAGATGTAAAAACAGGATCCTTATCACTAACAATGGATGAAGGCATGCCATGCAATTTGAAAACATAATGCATATAAAGATTGGCTACCTTGGCAGCAGTGTAAGGGTGAGAAAGAGGGATAAAATGAGCATACTTTGTTAACCTGTCTACCACCACAAACACTACAGTCTTCATTTGTGACTTAGGCAGCCTTCCACAAAATCCATACTTACATCCGTCCAAGGCCTCTCTGGGATAGATAAAGGCTGTAGCAACCTAACAGGATAACAAGTCTCATTCTTAAGTTTCTGGCACATATCTCACTCCTTAATGTATTGCTTCAAGTCCCTACTCATACTAGCCTAATAGAAATCCTTCTTAAGCCTGTGATATGTCTTTAAAAAACTTGAATGACCCCCCAAAGGCCCATCATGCACTTGATGCAACACCTTGGTCTTTAGATCACCATTGAATTGACCCAAATATAACTTGCCTTTAAAAAATAACAAGTCATTACAAAGGGTAAAACCTTTTGGAGTAACCTGACCAGATTGAATAGCTTGCACAATATTTTGGACAGTAGGATCAGATGCATAACTATACTTAAGATCATCAAGCCAAGTTGGAGTAGGAAAAGAAATCATGCATAAGGTACCCACAGCAGAATTAGAAGGTTCTATGGAAGCTTCAGATAGATTTTTATCCTTTCTAGATAGAACATCAGCCACCACATTCTCCTTACCATGCTTGTATTCCACAATAAACACATAACCAAGTAGTTTAGTAATCCATTTTTGTTGTGCAGGAGTTCCCACTCTCTGTTAAAGCAAGTATTTCGAACTTTGATGATAAGTTTTTATCACAAATGGCCTCCCAAGTAGATAAGGTCTCCACTTCTTCATAGTAACCACCAAAGCCAACAACTCATTTTCATAAGTAGATAGAGCAAGATTCTTACCCTTCAATGCTTGACTATGGAATGCAATAGGTCTTTAAGATTGCATTAAAACAACCTTTAACCCTAAACCTGAAGCATCACACTCAATAGTGAAAGGTTTGGTAAAATTTGGTAGAGCCAACACAGGTGGGTTGGACATAGCATTCTTGAGTAGTTGAAATGCTTAAGAAGCTGTTGGAGTCCATGAAAAAGAATCTTTTTTAAGTAAAACAGTCAAAGGGGCTGCCATTTGACCATACCCTTTCACAAACTTCCTATAATACCTTGTGAGACCCAAGAATCCTTTCAAAGCTTTAATATCCTTAGGGATAGGCCACTACTACATGTTAGTAGTCTTCCTAAGGTCTGTCTTCACTCCTTCCCCTGAAATAAGATGCCCCAGTACTTCACCTCCTTACAAGCAAACACACACTTAGAGTTCTTGGCATACAGTTTGTATTTAGCTAAAGCCTCCAATACCAATCTAAGATGACAGACATAATCCTCTAAGGTCTTACTATACACAAGAATATCATCAAAGAAAACAAGAACAAATTTCCTCAAGAATGGCCTAAAAACAGTGTTCATCAAGGATTGGAAGGTGGAAGAGGTATTGGTTAAGCCAAAAGGCATCACCAAAAACTCATAATGACCTTCATGTGTACGAAATGCAGTTTTAGGAACATCTTGCTCCTTCATCCTAATCTGGTGATATCCAGACCTTAAGTCTAATTTGAAAAATACACAAGCTCCAAACAACTCATCCAACAATTCATTAATTACAAGAATAGGATATTTATCCGTAATGGTTTCTTGATTTAAAGCCCTATAATCTATACACATCCTCCATGAACCATCAGCTTTCCTCACCAAAAGAACAGGAGAAGCAAAAGGACTACAACTATTTCTAACGAAACCAACAGATAATAATTCTTTCACAATCTTTTGAATTTCATTTTTTTGATAGTATGGATACCTGTAAGGTCTTTGATTGATTGCCTGAGCTCCTTCCTTCAAGGTAATTTGATGCTCATGACCTCTTAAGGGAGGCAGATCCACAGGGGTAGCAAAAACAAACTCAAATTCAACTAGCAGATCAGAAACTTGCTTAGGCAACTGAATGGAGCATTCTATAGAAGTCAATTCTAACTGAGTTGAGATGTGTAAAACCAACCCTTTCCTTACTGTGTCCTTCAAGAACTGAGTGCCTTCTTGTAGCTGTGATTCTGTACTTCTTAAACCCTGTAAGAGCACCTGCCTTTGAGCATAAGTAAAAATCATGGTCAACAGCTTAAAGTCCCATTGAATAACCCCTAATGTAACTAGCCAATGTGTACCCAGTACCAAATCACATCCTCCCATTTGCAACACATGCAATTGCACCAAGAAATCATGCCCTTGTAACCACACTGGAACTTCTCTACACACTTCTTGAGTTCTTATTACCTCTCCATTAGCTACCTTAACCTCCAAAATCTATGAGGTATCCACTGGAATATGTAAGTGTGAAACTAGAGTTGCATCAATGAAATTGTGTGTGCTACCCAAATCTATAAGGATTACAAAAAACTTTTGTTTAATCCTACCCATCACCCTCATAGTGCCTGAGGTGGGAGTACCACTTAGAGCATAAAGAGTGATCTCAGCATCTTCTTGATGCTGCATACTAGACTCAGAATTTCTAGTAATCTCCTCCAAGTGATTTGCACACCTGAATTTGGTTCATGTACTTCATTAATAAAATCAAGAAGGAACAGCTTAGCACTTTTACACCTATGCCCAGGGATCCACTTCTCATCACAATTATAACACAGCCCTTGCTTCTTCCTTTCCTCCATTTGGGCAGGGGATATTCTCTTAATAGGTAATGTAGACTTAGGATCTAATAAGGGCGAGACTTTAGGCAAACCTAAGATTGAAGGCTTACCTTGCTCCAATTGAAATCTGGAATTCTTCTTGCAACTTAGATGATATTCTTCTTGGATCTTGGACAACTCAAAAGCTGCATTTAGAGACTGAGGATTAAGCATTCTCACAGGAAGTCTGATCTCATCCTTCAATCCACTAAGGAAGTAGCTCAATTTATGGGATGAAGACAACCCTTTAATCCCATTGGATAAAACTTCAAACTGAGCTTTATACATTGCTATTGAAGATGTCTGTCTTAATCTTGTAAGTGTCTTCATAAGGTCATTGTATGAATTGGAGCCAAACCTTACATGTAAAGCTTGTACCAGAGATTTCCAATCGGAAAAAACCCCTATTTCCTCACTATCTTGGAACCAAATCAACGCCTCCCCATCCATGTGAAACAAAGCCAACATCAATTTCTCCTCAATGGGGGTATTGAAGTACTTGAAGTATTGATTAGCCTTGTAAACCCAACTCGCTGGATCCTCACCAAAAAATCTTGGAAATTCCAGCCTCACTGGACGAGACAAAGTGATCGCTGAAGAACTTGAACCACGATTCAACCCACTATTTGGAACTCCTCCTTGACCAGAAGCCCCCAATCTCTATAGCAGCGAAGCTCTAATTGATACATTGTGTTTCCAATTACACCCGTTTATACCATCTATAACTAACTCTCTAACTAACCCTTCCATTCTAACTTCACCAATTGACCCTCCCAATCCATATGTGTTGACTGTTTACACAGTGGGCCACTCACCAATTCACTCTAATACAAAAATAGCATAGCTGTCCAAACAATTCAATGAATTAACTAATACTCACAATCCTAACAATATCCAAGACCTTCCAGGCATCGAAGTGCATTATAAAAGCCAAGGACCTGTGCTTACATTAGATAAGCATTGTTGTTCCTGGCTTCCTTATCACCGCTGCCATTCCAGAAGGAACTTTCACCACTGATCCTATCCCGAAGGTAGCACTGCCATACCAATACGCTGCTAAGAAAGAGGCAACTCCATCCTAGCCCACGGTTAAGGGAGAGGAAGAGGTTGTTGAAGTTTCTGATTTCGAGGACTTTGAAGGTGATTTTGAATTTTTTAACCAAGCTTCATCTCTTGAAATCCTACTTGGTGACCTTCCTTTCCTAACGCGTAAACTAACCAAGCCCAATGTGACTCCCCCTTACCTGAAGATATGGGTATACAACGCAAGTCCAGGGTGGGTCTTATATCAGTCATTTAGTCCTAAGCTAGGGACAAAGAACCTGAGAAGACCACTTAGGAGAAGCTCCCCCCTCTTCCCCCCTCCTTACCTCCCTGGCCTGATCCCGTGGACTATAAAAGAAAAATGGAAGTAGTGGAAGGAGGGAAAGGCCCCTTCCCCAAAGAGGAGGTAAACATGCCAAGGGAGCCCAAAACTTGGTAGAAAAAAGAGTTGAATCCCAAGTTAAGGTCTTTACTTAGACGCCTGCTCACCCTAGTGCTAGATGGAGCTCCCTTGCCCGCGGATGCTTCAATTGGAAACCTCCAAGACGAGAAGGCCAGCTACGTGGCCGACGTGGTGAAGCAGGCTTTACTGCCACCGAAAGATATGATTGAATGATGATCAATGAGGAAGCACGAGGTCTTCCTTAGCTTAAGAAGAGACCTCGCTTTGGTTGATCTTCTATTTACACTTTTCCCCCTTTTTTTTTACTCCAATACTTGTACTTTGTTGATTTTGTTAGTACTTCTTCTCATTTCTTCTCTCCCCCCTCCCCTTTTTTAAAGGTTGTCCAGGCTGCCCACAAAGTTGAGGAAATAGTCATTAGCTCTCACCGGGTGATGAAGGAGGAGGAGGAGGGCAGGCGCATTGCTGTCTAAAATCTTTTGAGCTGGCAGAGAAGAAGTCCTAAGAACTTAATGCCAAGCTAGTTGAAACTGACCGAGACAAGAAAAGCATTGAGGCCGCCCTGGACGTGGTGGAGAGGCAGGCAGAAGCTCAGCGCAAGTAGCTCCGCCAAGCTGAGGACAAGCTCTCTGCTGCCAGAAGTCAGATCAAAATTAGGACAAAAAAGTTGGAGGTGGCCGAGAAGGCCAAGGAGGAGGCCGAGCAGGAAGGCTACGACGTAGGCATGGTAGAGATCGAAGAAGCTTTTAGGGTAGAGGTCTTGGAGGTATGCAGATTCTATTGGTTCCAAGTGTGGAAAGAGGCCCTCGACTGAGCTGGGGTTGAGGCCTCCTTTACCTTTAGGAGAGCAGAGAATATGCACTACCCTCTAGCTATCTGTGCCTCGAGCTTTTCGGGCTCCAAGGCTGCCTCGGTCTCCAAGGAGGCAGATGGAGGCAAGGAAAGCCCAAGCAAATCTCTTCCCACAGCCAACACATCCTCCGAGGTTGCAGAGCAGTTCAAGGACGTTGAGAAGCAGCGGAGATTGCCAATGAAGTGACTTAGGATGCCCTTCTGCCTCTAGATGCCTCTAAAAGAGCCATCTAAGGAGAAAAATTCTTCCCAAAATATGGAGATTGTGCTGGCAACTCTTCCCATACTATTTAAGGAAGACTTTAAAGGCAAAGGACCTGCATCTACCACGGCGGCCTCCATGCAGCCTCCCAAGACTTAAAAGGACAAGCTTGTAATCAATATGAAACCTTAAGCTATCCTCTTTCCCCTCCTTTTATTTATTTATTTTTATTTTTTACTTCTGTAATATATTCAACCTTTTTTAATCTAATGGCCTTTTTCAGAGGCTTAGTGTTAATGAAAATTGTAAGTCTTTCTTTTATACTTGTGATGTTTATATTGATCCAAACATAATCTCTGTTTTATTCAATACTTAATAAATGTGATAATGAGGTGTAACATGACTTATTGATCTGCATAAGTGACAGCATGGTTGTCACACATCACATGACCAGAAGTAAGACATGTCAAACTTACCAAGTCCACAATATCGGCAAAATATAACTTTAACTTTTAAAAACATACACAATGGTGTAGCATCCATACATGTCTAACTTTGTTTAATCCCTCACTCATTAGTAGGTTTAAAGGACTAGAAGGACAACTAATTCTTAAACAAATACGGGTATTCCTGCAAATGCTTTAAGTGATGCTTATGAGCATGTTACTACAGTGAGGATCTTTGCCATTTAGAATGGCCGATTCTATTTGACATTCAAATAATCAATAAAAAGTACTAATTTACCTCAGACATGGGGTCCGAGGATAAGGACAAAGGCTCTATTTGATACTTAGCAGAATGAATAAAAGATATCAATTTACCCAAGGTATGTGGTCTGAGGAGCTAGGCATGACCAATGTTTTGTTTGATATTTAGAAAAATGATATGAAGCATTAATTTACCCAAAGTAGATGGTCCGAGGAATTAGACATAACTAATGTTCTGTTTAACACTTAGATAGATGTCATGAAGTATTAATTTACCCAAGGCATGTGGTCCGAAGAATTAGGCATAGTTAAGGTTTTATTTAACACTTAGAAAAATGATTTAAAATATCAATTTACCCAAGGTATGTAGTCTGAGAAGTCAGGCATGAGCAATGTTCTGTTTGATACCTAGGAAAATAATAGGAAGTATTAATTTACCCAAAGCATTTGGTTCGAGGACCTAGGCATAGCCAAGGTTCTATTTAATACTTAGAAAAATGATTTAAAATATCAATTTACTTAAGGAATGTGGTCCGAGGAGCCAGGCATGATCAAGGTTCTGTTTGATATTCAAACCAATAGTAGAACGCATGACACATAATATACTAAACCAAAATGTGGCAAAGAAAGCTTTCATTAATAATAATACATTCTAAGGTTGTTTACATTCTAGGGGTGTGGCACAACTTTTTTATCTAGATCTTTGAGATAATATGCACTTATTCTAACAACTGATGTGATACGATATGACCCTTCCTAGTTAGGTCTCAATTTTTCTCATACTGGGTTTTTTGCAGTTCCTAAAACCTTTCTTAATACCAAGTCTTCAAGTGCTAGTGACCTTAGCTTTACGTTGGCATTATACCCATGCTTGAGCTTGTGTTGATAATAGGCTAATTGGACTATGACATTTTCTCTTCATTCTTCAATTAAATCTAAACTCTTCTTCAATAGTCCATCATTGCTGCTCAGAGTGAAAGAACTCTTACTCAGTGTGGGGAATTTAGTCTCTAGAGGAATAACAGTCTCAGCCCCATAAGTAATTGAAACTGGCATCTCCCCAGTGGATCTACGAGGTGTAGTCTAGTATGTCCAAAGGATGTGTGGCAACTCTTCTACCAATTTTTCATTTGCATCATCTAGCCTCTTTTTAAGCTCACTCACTATGACCTTATTGACAACTTTAGCCTGTTCATTTCCTTGTGGGTATGCCAGGGTGGAATATTTATTTGTTATGCCCAGGTCATAGCAATACCTTCTGAAGGCTTTGCTATCAAACTGAAGACCGTTGTTCGAGATGAATGTACGAGGGATTCCAAATCGAGTGATAATATTTTTTCAGACAAATCTCTTGGCATCCATATCCCTGATATTTGCTAGTGGTTCAGCTTCAACCCATTTGGTGAAGTAATCCGTGCCGATCAGCAACTATCTCTTATTCCCTGCCACCTTAGGGAAGGGCCTTAAAATATCCTAGCTCTATTGAGAAAAAGGACAAGGGCTGGATAGAGGGTTAAGGACACTTCCTGGTTGGTAAATGTTTGGGGCGAATCTTTGGCATTGGTCGCATTTCCTCACATACTCTTGTGTCTCCCTCTGCATATTTGGCCACCAATATCCCTGGGTGAGGGCCCTGTGAGACAAAGATCTACCTCCTGTGTGGCTTTCACAAATCTCTTAATGTAATTTTTCTAGGAGTAGTTCAACTGCTTTAGGGTGTATGCATAGCAAATATGGGTCAGAAAACGATCTTTTATACAACTTTTGGTCCTTGGACAGCCAAAATTGAGAAGCCTTTCTTCGTACCTTGTCGGCCTCGAATTTAATCTTGAGCAAGATATCTTCTTTAAGGAATAATACAATAGAGTCCATCCAGCTAGGACCCAGCCTAATATGATGATATGAACCACATTTCTCCTACTTCAGTAGGTTTACACAAGTTTTCTACAAGGATCACTCGAGATAAACTTTGTGTTGAAGAGGTTGCCAGCGTGACAAGAGAGTCAACATTTATATTTCTACTTCTAGGGATTTGTGATAAATTAAAAGACTCAAATCCTGATTGTAAGTGTCTAACCTGGTTCAAATATTCTTATATTCTGAGATCTCTAGCTTCTAACTCTCCCTGAACTTGGCCCACAACCATTCTTGAATCAGAGAATATCTCCATTGTATTTCCACCTATTTTCTAAACCATGGTCATCCCTACCAATAGAGTTTCATACTCAACCATATTGTTTGTGGCCACGAAGCCTAATCTTAAGGATGTCTTAGTTGTGATCCTCTCGGGAGATATCAGAACTAGCCTCACTCAATATCCTTTGTGGTTCCATCAAAGTATACCTTCCAAGACAAAGGTTCTTGTAAGGAGATCGCACCAACTGATTTTCCATCCAAATTTTGCTTTTCTACTATTTTTTCTAATGAGGTTTTAGCAAACTTGGCCACCAGATTAGCAAGGACCTGACCCTTGACAGAGATGCAAGGCATGTACTTGATATCAAAAAGCCCTAGGATCATACTCCACTTGGCAATTCTCCCTGTGTAATTAGCACTCCGAAGTAAAGATCTAAGTGGGAGTTGAGTTATGACAACAACTGTGTGTGATTGGAAGTAGTGGGGGAGTTTATGCAAAGCATGCACCATTGCCAAAATGTCCTTCTCCAGTGGTAGGTAACGGACCTCGATCTCATGTAGTGACTTGTTTACATAATAAACTGGCCTCTGTACACCACTATCAATCGGTACCAGCACCAAGCTTGTCACGTGGAAAGCCATGGCAATGTAAGCAAACAAAACCTCATCCATTTCAAGTCTGGACATAATGCGTGGCCAAGAAAGGTATTCCTTCAACTGTTGGAAAGCTAGGACACATTCCTCGGTCCATTAAAACCACTTCCACTTGTTCAACAATTGAAAGAAAGGTCTACACCTATCTGCTGATCGAGAGATGAATTGGTTTAAGGTAGCAGTCATTCTTGTCAGCTTCTGGACTTCTTTGGGATTTCGAGGTAGTTGTAGACTATTAATTGCCTTAATCTGATCAGCATTGACCTTAATTCCGCGGTGAGTTACCATATAGCCCAAGAACTTTCCTGAACCAACACCAAAAGAACACTTAGAGGCATTTAGGTGTAGCTTGTGCCTCCTCAAGATCTCGAAGATATTCTCAAGATCGTTAACATGCTTGGATTCTAACTTACTCTTGACCACCATGTCATCTATATAAATCTCAATGTTTTTCCTTAGCTGTGGTTCGAACATTCTAGTCATCTTCCTCTGGTAGGTAGCCCCTGCATTTTTTAAACCAAAATGCATCACCTTGTAGTGGCAATTTCCAATGGGGGTGATAAATGCTGTCTTCTCTTGATCACTCAAAGCTAGTGGTATCTGGTGGTATCTGGTGGTATCCTTGGAAGGCATCCAAAAAGCTCATTCGAGGATGGCTTACAGTTGTTCATTAGCTGATCAATCCGAGAGGATGGCTTACAGTTGTTCATTAGCTGATCAATCCGAGGCATGGGAAAGGGTCCTTTGGACAGGCCTTGTTCAAGTCTATGAAATCCACGTATACTGACCATTTTCCACTTTTCTTCTTTACTACCACTGTATTGGCTAACCACTTGAGGTAGAAAACTTCTTTAATAGCCTTAGACGGCTTAAGCTTGATCACCTCTTCCTTGACAGCATTAGAGTGCTCTTTAGATGAGCGTCGAGGTGGTTGCTTCCTAGGGAGGACAGTTAGGTTGAAATTTTGATGATGGCAAATGAAGTTTGGATCCACCCAGGAGCTTCATAGGCATTCCATGTGAACACATCAATATTCCTTCTCAGAAACGTTAATAGTTCTTCCTTCTCCCGAGGAGGCAATTGAGCTCTGACCTGAAAAACTTCTCTGGATCACCATCTATAGAAATTTCCTCCAACCTCTCACACTTTACCTCTTTCGACACTGCATCTGTAAATAGGACCGAGATTGTTGATTGCTATGAGCCCCTTTCAATAGAGGTCGAAGACTCAACCTCAGGTTGATGTATAATTGTAGCCACGAGGCATTGCCTAGCCATGGATTGACTCCCCACAAGTTCTTCAATCTAGTCCCTTGAGGGATACTTTACCTTTAGGTGCATAGTTAAAGAAATGGCCTCCAGGGCATGGAGCCAAGGCCTTGCCACAATGGTAGTGTAGGGGGAATAAGCATCCACCACAATAAAGTCTACCTTTACCACCTCTGAACTTGCTTGAATAGGTAATCTAATCTGACCCCTTGAGATGACAACTTTCCCATCAAAGCTTACCAAAGATGAATCATAGGCTGTTAGATCTTCAGATTTTTAGTTTAGCCCTTTCTACAGGTCAGGGTACATAATTTTTGCACCACTGCCCTGGTCTACCATCACCCTCCTCACATCGCACCTTTCTATTTTGAGAGTGACCACCAAAGCATCATCGTGTGACTAAATGGTTCCAATCTCGTCCTCGTCCAAAAAACTTAGCATTGGATCTCCATTCTAGCCATCTTCAACTCAGAATTAGAGTTCTTGGCAAGTAGCCGAGCTACAGACATCACCCTAGAAGGATGAGAACTAGTTCTCCCAGGCGTAGCAAATGTGACATTAATTATGCCCAAAGGTGGCCTTGAAGAGGCATTCCCTTGAGCCCCTGACCTTGCTTGGTCTCCTTGCCCATTGGGTTGATATAGAAACTATTGTAACCTTCCATCTCTAACCAGTTGCTCCAAATGATTCCATAGAGTTCTAAATCCTCAGTGGTATGCCTTCGTTCTTGATGGTACTAGCAATGAAGGCTCTAGTTGTGCCTCATGGGTCTCCTCCCATCTTGTTTGGCCATTTGAAGTATGACTTATTTTTGATCTTCTCCAGGACTTGATGTACTAGTTTTTAGAACATAGTTTTTACCACTTGAGGAGTCGTAGACTAGATTGCCTAGCAAAATCCCTTTGGGGCCTGTTATTATTGAATCTGTCCGACTTGAAATCCCTTCTGTCTTGAGGGATAACCTTAACCTTTCCTTTTCCTTGCTGCTGATGTTCCTTGACCCATTTGTATTCATTGATACGATTCATAAGCCGACACATACTCCTTATTGGCTTCTTGGTCAAGGATTTTCTCAAATCATGCTCGGTGGGCAGGCCAACCTTAAAGGTCCTTATAGCCATGTCATCAAAATCCCCATTGATCTCATTAAACATCTCTCAGTGTCTATTCGAGTACGTTTTCAAGATCTTTTTTTCTCGCATGGACATGGATAACAGGGAATCTAAGGGTTGAGGAACCCTACTATACGAAATAAAACAAGGTTTAAATGCTTGGATGAGCTCCTTAAAGGAATCAATGGAACTTGCACCTAGGCTATCAAACCACCTCAATGCCACAGGCAATAAACTGGATGAGAACACCTTACACATCAAGGACTCATTCTTGGAGTCTACAGTCATTCTTTGGTTGAAGTGGCTCACATATTCCATTGGGTCTGTTCGACCATTGTACATAGTGAACGTGGGCTAAGTGAACTACCGAGGAAGTTTCCCTCCCTCAATCTTGCACGTGCAAGGTGATTTGAAAATTTGGTTGAGCGCTCTACTCATCGCATCATTGCCCAAGCCTTTGGAAGATGAGCTTCTATTTTTGTGCTTATGGTGGTGGTCCTCATTATACGAGAAAGACTCATAAGGGGGGAGTCCTCGATCTAGGCCTGTAACTATCATCTCCTTCCTCACTAGAAGAAGAAACAAACATTGAGGGAGTTTTTCTTCATCGTTCACGGCATAACCTCCTCCGCAGATGATTAATCTCCAGTTGCATGTTTCTAGCATTCTCCTTATGAGAGACGCAGCTCCCACCCCGAGATTGGCTTTTAGTATGGGTAGTGTGCACACTTCCCTCCAGATCCTTTTTGTGTTCAAGATCATGAAAGTGATCTTGACGTTGAGACCCCATAGATTTTGCTTGGTTTAGACCTGAACTTACCATAGTTGAACGTTAGACTCATTATAACACCAGAATTTCCCATAAACGACGCCAATTGTAAGGACTAGATTTAGGTCTCTAGCCTAAAAGATGGATGATATTAGGCCCTAAAAGCCCAATACAATGAATTTTTAGAGAGTGGGTTGGAAAACTAGACTTTAATGAGTTGGACAACAAATAAAGTGGATTTAGATGACAAGAAAAGAAAGATAGACTGATTTAATCTAAAGAAAATTGTCCTCAGCATTGTCCAAGGAGATCAGTTCTTATATATTTCTCTTAAGTTTGATTACAAATTTAGTTCTTGATTGCTATAGTGTTTTTCTCTTAATTTTTTCGATCCTCCTCTTTAGGATCTTCTTTCTATTTTATACTATCCTCCTTCTTCATCTATACCCTCCACATGTAGATTAGATTGTTAGTGTTGATCCTTGTCCCATCAGCACTTTCTTGAAATCTTTGAAGAGTAGCTATAAGGCTGAAAGATACTGTTCAAGTATCACTTCTTCATTAATGCGGCTGAGAGTTAGTTGCAGAACATTCAATGCGGTGGTAGCAGCTTTTTCTTGAGATATTTCATAGTCTCCTTTTGTCTTGTTCCTTATGGTTATGGATACTTATCATCTTTAGTGGAATCGTTCGGAATATTGTTCTTGGTGTCAAACCACACCTTCTGACCTCAGTTTTGCTCAGCCGAGAAAGTATTCCTCCGTGGACCGCCTTCTTAGTTGGTCATGATTATACTTCATCTCTTTACTTACCAACACAGATTCTTAAGAAGGTGTTTGACTGTCCCCGAACTACTTAATGTCCTTGAATTGGGCCTCTACAACCCAATATATTCATAGATACGTACTCCTGGGCCTATCACCCCTTGGCCCAATATATTAATAGATATGTCCTCCTGGGCCTATCACCTTTACAAAATCAAATAAATATATAATTAATTACTACTAAATAAATTTATGATCAAAATTTATATAAAGATATAAAAATATGATTTCAGTAAAATATTCAATTATAAGTTTTTAGTTTGCCTGACACAGAAGATTATATATATATATATATATATATTGATTGTATTGTACTGCTTTATCTAATTCATTGAGTAATATAGTGAAACTTTATTATTAAGATTGGGACTATTAAATACTTTTATGATTAAGTGATGTTGCAATAGTATAATTTTATAAATTAGTTTCATTGTCGTAAGCTTGAATTTTTATTTATTTATTTAAAATTCTAGATATTATAGTTATACAAATAGAGTTTCTTTTGATAGTAAACATATTTCAATATGTTTATCCAAAGCCGAATATATATATATATATATATATATATATGGATATGAAAAACTTTGAGAGAGAGAGAGAGAGAGAGAGAGATAAATTGAGTCTTAAAAAGGTTATCTAGATAAATTTGTTCCTAATAATTATAATATTATAATATATATATATATATATATAAGTGAAAATATCTCACAAAATCAAGAAATATGAAAAAGGCCCATTTGAAGTTATTGTCTTAAACCATACAATACATGGAACCATAGCCAAATGCTGACACCGAGGTATAGAGACCTAATAGCAAAATATTTCTGATTATTGTTTTCTTCTCCATTTCATTGACAAAAGCTAGCAAAATATTTTAAAGTTCATGTGAATACCTCAGATCGAGCATATACAAGAGTACTGACTGGGTTTTAATTTGGGAAGAGCATGGGTTAGGTAAGCAATGACATAAGGTCAAACCATTTAAACAAATATGTAAAAACTCCATCACTCCACCATGTGGTTGCACATTTCAGCTACATGTTAAGGAGCGAGTTGTCATAATCCTTTGTTTTTAGCCAAAATTATGCATTTGACTAATTTTGTTAATACTTAAAACTAATTAATCTGCATTATTTGTCTGGCAAGCGGCAAAGATTGAGGGGGTTGTCCCCAACTCATGAAATGGAGAGTTGAGTTCAGCCTTTTGAATTTGTATAAAGACAAAATTTGATTACAAACTTGGTTGTAGTTTTAGGCTACAGTTTCACTCAATATTATTTTATTTTTTCTGTTGGATGTAAAATTTGACAAATTCAACATTGGATTACATTTTCTACTTAAGTTCTCCATGCTCGCAAAATTTTCAGAAGATCAAAGATTAATAGTTACGTCATCAATCAATTATTTAAATTGTAAGTTTTTATAGTTTAAAATTATGCATAAAAAATGGGTTTATAGATCATATAGTAAATAACATCCAATTGACACAAAATTTGACATGTATGTTAAGAGCGTAAAGAATATGCAATTCAAAGATTAGATTTTAAAAATATGTAGCAAATTTTAAAATTTTTTTTTTAAAGAAAGTTGTAGTTTAACAAATTTATAGTCAAAATCTGTCCTAACTAGCTTCTTTTTTTTTTTTTATTTATTTTTTTATAAATCGGGAGAAAAATCATGTTATTGTACCAAAAAGCAAAATATGTTAAATTTATCAAACACAATGTAGAACTAAAAGCGTCCTATTTGCTTTGCCGGTTTGCCGCTCCAATATGAAAAAGAAAAGAAAAAAAGAAGTCCTTACTCCCTACTTACAAGAAACCAGGTCTGACGCTTGGAAAAAAAAAAAAAAAAAACTCAAAAAAGTTACATGGGCGCATTGACTAATTGAGGGATTCACGTCAGTTTTAAGTTTTATCCAAATTAGCGTCACTTTTGTTTTTGTTTTTTTTAGCATGATATCACTTTTTTTAAAGAGTTTGGATTTCCTCCAAACATGTTTGCAGCAACTGCTGCAAACAGGAACAGGTGTCAAACGCTTAAAAGAAACACATAAGCAAAGTCATGTGCAACTCACATGACACATTTTAAGAGGATTGCTGTTAACCCTAACGTTACCAGCGTTAGTCAAAAAGTCTTCTCCTCAAACACAAACGCCTCTCTCCTCTCTCTCATCTCCTCTACCTCTGTTTTCTCGGCAACCTCAAACCGGCAGGAGCTTCCTCCCTCTCATCCTCCTCCACCTCTGTTTTTCTTCAGTAACCTCAGATCGGCAACTCTCTCAATCTAACCCAAACGACACACAGCCAAGCCAAGCCCCTCTCATCCTCCTACTCCACCTTTGTTTTTCTCGGAACCCCGGACCGGCCAAAGACTCACGGCCACATGCAGTGGCCGCCGATCTCGCTTGACCATATCTCCATTTCTCCTCTTCACCCGCTTGCCCCTTCGCCGATTCTGCCCCATTCACTTTCTCACTCAGCTAATGCCGCTCCCATATATTCGCCGCCAAGGACCACCATTCCTACCACTCCATCGTTTCTCGGCATTCTCCCTGACAGTGACAAATGCAATGGTTCTCAATTTGTTTAGGTCTGATTTTCATTGAATTTATTGTAATTAAAAAAAAACATTGTTTTTTAAAGATAATTATTTGCTCAAATTGCATTATATTTGAAGTTTGAATATTTGTCCTTATGATTATTACCATAGCTGAGTTCTATAGCTTAAGAGCTGACGGTTTTGTTAGTTTTGAATGGGTATTTATTGTTGGTGGCAAGGATTTATTTACTAATTTTTATGGAGTTTGAGTTTAAGTATAATTTCTGTTGAATAGGATTTTTAGGTATTTTGAGTTCTGAATATTGTTGTTGTTGTACATCGTGACTGTTTGGAAGACTATTAGCAACTATGGTTTTTTTTGCTGGGTTTAAAAATTGGTTTGGAAGACTATAACCAATTATTGCTATTACTTATAAATCTTGTCTAATATCCTACTTACCCAGTTACTTTCATTAGCATAGAAAATGAAATATTGATTTGTTTAAATGTCATGTGTAGGAATCTTTTGATTGTGGATTTTTGGTTGGACAAGATCACGATAGGATATATGGCTTGAGTCAGGTGTAGGTGTGCATAGTCCTTATGAATTTTTCTATAACTTGAACTTATATTTTCCTTTAGTATTTTTTTTTCATTTACTAATTCATATTTGGTGGCATATTTTGCAGGCTTCAGTAGATCCTGATATTGATAACTTTGAAAACCACCATATTTGGTTGTTTTCCTTGTTTTTTGCACAATAGTTGGACAACATATTACATAGTTATAACAACCAGTGGACAATTTTGACAGTATTTTTTGGACATGGAAGACTTTGACAGATTTTTGGGAGCATATATGACAATTTGGACAGATTTTTTGGACAGCACATTTGAGCTTATAGTATCTTTTTAAACATATTTTGTAACTAATGAAGCTACTTAAACATATTAGGTCCTATATGTGCATGTTTGAGTAAGCTTCTAGTTAGGTACCAATTATAATTGCAAAGGGTGGATATTTTATATGCAATGGAAAAGTTCATTTCTATATTTTTGTATCTATGTGCATATTTGAACAAAGGCAGCTTTAGATGAATGCAATATAGTGATGTGGATGGAAATTTGAATTCAAGAAGTTTAATTTTAGCAATAGATTTGTTGAAATTTTCCTTTTATCTAGCTCTCTTTTATAAGAAAAATACGCTAGTGTAAATTTAGCTATAGATTTGTTCAGGATGAATGCAATATAGTGTTCTGGAAATAAAATTGATGAATGCAATATAGTGATGTGGATGGAAATTTAAATTCTGAAATTTTAAATTTAGCAATAGATTTGTTGAAATATACATTGGCTCACAAAAATATTTCCAAGAAAAAATACATCAAAATCCCCCTCCAACCATGAACTGCTAACAAACCAAACACCTTAAACATAAAAAATCAGTATCAAGACCCAAAATTCTACTAAGTTCTTTACTTTCTTATTTGTGATTTTATACAATCAAGACTCTCTAACACTGTTCGCATCCTAAGTCGCATCTTTGGATCAAGTTCAATGCAATTTAGTGCAATATGAAATGTTGCAACAATTTGCTTCTTTGCATACACTTCAGGCAGCAATTCTGGGTGGCTTCTTTGCATACACTTTAGTGCAAGATGGCATTGCTTTCCCCAGAAATTGAAAACTTCCTACGTGACCTTTGTTTTGACCCCTTGTTGGGAACTTCCAAACCTCGCCGCTTCAAACAGAAAGCAAACATGGGTGGCTTTCAATTGGTGCAGCCTGCTCCTGGCATCCATTAGGGATGTTGGTATTGTTTTTGTTCAAATCTAGCTCCCACTCTTTCACTTGTTGTTGATACCTTTCCCATAGCGGTGGCTGAATAAAGCACAATAAAATGAGCCTTGATATACATTTAAATATGAATACAAACGAACAAGCAGATTAAATATACACAAGCAAAATATCTATCAAAATATATATAAATATACACATAAACACAAGCAAAATAAATAGGAGTTGCATGAATTTCATGTCCCAAAAAAAGGAACTAACAAAAGCGGACGACTTCCCCCCAAATTGACAAAATATATCAGCACTAAATTTTGTAAAATCTAAATGTAATTTATGTAAGTGAAAACCAAACCTACAAGGCAACATAATGATAAGAAATAAAAAGTAAGTTAAATTATCTACTTTCATATTGCACATCAATTCAAATCCAAAAAATATATTCCTTCCACCAGTAGATGTCCAAATCAAATTCCTCTCTTATTCTTCTAGAATACTTCACTCTCATTTTACATAACACGTGCCCCTCGTATCATTTTAATTCCAAAGGTTTCCCTTCTTTGTTTACTGCTGATCTTAGTGGTAATTCAGCTTTTGTGATTTTTTTTTCTCAAACTTTAATAGTGGCTTTGTTTAAAACTAATATAAAATCAGTATTAACATCTTTGAAAAAAGTAAATAAAATTAAGACTGCTTCAGTAGGTGCTGAATCCTTTAATAACTCAAGTGCACTCTCTACATAGGGGATTACATCCACTAAAGTAGCTTACATCATAGCAAGAACATAATATCAAGAACAATAGAAAAGTGATTCAGAAGATACCTGAATCACTTTTTTGCCTATAATGTCGGATTAAAGGCATTCCCTTCCTTTCCCTTTTTTGCCTACAATGCTCATAAATGGTTCTCAGACATCTCCTCAGAGATCTTTCCAAGCCATAGTCGTTAATTTCAGAGGAGCTTGGATTGCTCAAAACCCACTCCAAAAAAAAAAAAAATTACAGAACAAAAATTACAAATATATCACAGCAAGAACTCAAGCTAGCCAAAATGATAATTTTAAGAAAATTACAAACAAGAAATCTAATTATCACAGCAAGAAAAAACCAGAATTAAATCATCCAAATATATCACACAAAACAAACCAAAATCGTATCAAATACAGAGGGATTTGGTAAGAAACCAAGAAAAAAGTCGGAACCTTGAAATGATGGGTGGTAGAATCGGTGGTCCTTGGCGGCAAAGAGGTGGGTGGGGGATGGGAAAGGCGGAGCATGTGGCAGTGGTTGGGGTTTCTGAGAAGAACAAAGAATGAGGACGAAAGAGGCGTTGATTGGGTTTTAAAGAGAGAGAGTATTTTCTTCCCGTCAGTACGTGGCCGCCATGCTCTTGCCGGTCTGAGGTTGCTGAGAAAACAGAGGTGGAGGAGATGAGAGAGAGGAGAGAGAGGAATACGTGTTTGAGGAGAAGACTTTCTTACTAACACTGTTAACGTTAGGGTTACCTGCAATCCTCTTAAAATGGGTCATGTGCAACGCACATGACTCTTGCTTATGTGTTTCTTTAAGTGTTTGACATCTGTCCATGTTTGCAGCAATTGCTGCAAACATGTTTGGAGGAAATCTGCGTCCTTTTTTAAAAACAACATTTATCTTCTCCCAAGATATACGCACGTCACCGTTCACGGCGGCATTTTAAAAGCTTATCTAACTTTTGTTGCTTTCGGTAGGAGGTTATTTAATATCTTTTAAGTAATGTTATAGTTATAAATTATTTTATAATATTTTTATAAATTGTTAATGTGATTAATTTTTTATTAGTTTTTATTTAGTCTATCATTAATACTACTTTTTCATTTACCAATAATCACTTACCAGATCAGCAGTTTGTAAAATTTTTTGTTAAAAAATTTGTATTCTAGCATTGTTCATATCTTTTTATTGGAAGCGAATTTTGACAAATTCACCACTTGATTATATTCTCTTCTTATATCTTTCATACTTGTAAAATTTCTAAAAAATTAAAGATCAATAGCTATGTCATCAATAAATTATTCAAATCATAACTTTTTGTAGTTTAAAATTATGCATAAAATATAAGCTTATAAATCATATGGTAAATAATATTAAATTGACATAAAATTTGACATGTGTATAAAGAACACAAAAAAAAAAAAATTTAATGGTTAGATTTCAAAATATGTAGTAATATTTATTTTATTGAGAACTATTGTAACCCTAAGTTACAACTAATTTTGTAGCTAAAATTTATTCCAAATTTAAATACTTTGAAGAAAAAAAAAAGGTTGAATTCTACATGATTTTTTGAAAGCAATCAAGGTGTGTATTGTGCATACATTTTTACAAGTATATTGTTATATTTTTAATACTTTTACATTGATTTATTTTCTTAATTTATTTTAAAAAATCAAATTAGATGTTAAAATTGTATGTATTTGTATGTATTTAGATTAATCACTTGCTTTGATTGTTATTACTTATTAACTATGAATTGGTTATTTTTGTTTATTTTTTAATGAGATGAAATATATATATATATATATATATAATTATAGTTAATTGTTTATTTATTTTGTTATTAATATTGATTATTTTTTTTAGATTGTTTTTTTATTTAAAAAATTGTCTTTAATTCTTGCTCTCTGAATTGAAATCTTGGCTCTGTCATTGATCCTGATAGCAATGGTTAAGATATATTTATTGCTTTATTAAACAATATTTTTATGTATTTTCAAAAAATAAAGTTAAACTATGCACAAATATCCAAAAAAAAAACAGAGTTATGCTTTGTTTGGAATCCACTTATTTAATAAAACTGAAAACTTTTTACTGAAACAACTGTACATAAAGGTAAAAGTTAGTAGAAATAGTATAGTAGGACCCATGAATAGTACCAAAAATACAGTGGGGTTCATGAATAGTAGCAAAAATAAGTTAAATAATAAAATAAACTGACTTTTTAATTTTTATCAAATACACACTTAACAACAATAAATTTGTGCTTGTAAGTCAATAAATCATTACCAAATGTCTTTTCTTCTTCAAAAATGTGTATTTACAACTCATAATTGAACATTTATTAATTCTTAACATGTGTTCTTAGGACACTTGTTAATGACGGAAAATTATTGTATACTCCCGGAGTACCATAAATGTGTACTTCTTCCTCTTACATGAATGGTGGGTCCCACTAATTAAATTCATAGTAGAACATACTATTCATGTGAGAGGAAGGAGCACGCATTTATGATATTCCGGGAGTACCTAATAATTTTTCGTTAATGACACCCCATTTTAAAATACCCATATATTTTAGGGAATACAAAACCTCTATTCCTTTGTATTTTACTTTATGCTTCACAAATTATATTCTACTATGTTTATTTTTTTTTTTCACTATTTTTATTTTTAATTAGTATTTTATAAGAAAAATAAAATTATTACATTGTAAATTGTGATTGACGGAGGATAACAAATTGGACAGATAAATTTGTGTTCCATGTGAGGTAGGTTTGATAGTTTCCGCCTTAATTAAAGAGTAGCAAGACTACTTCTATATTACAGTATTAACTTAACTAAACAGCATTGTCTAAAAAAATAATAATAATAAAATTAAAACTACGTTATGTTTGGCAGTTCGGCTATAAAAGGCCTGGGAAGACTTCTAGTTTTTTGTGTGTAAGTGCTTCGTTGTGACAAAGAGATTTAGAGAGAGATGGGTTCCATTCCAGAAGCTATTAGACCTCATGTTGTTTGCATCCCATACCCACTTCAAGGTCACATAAACCCAATGCTTAAATTAGCCAAACTCCTTCACCATAAGGGCTTTTACGTAACTTTCGTAAACACAGAGTACAACCACAAACGCTTACTCAGGTCCAGAGGCCCCAACTCCCTTGATGGCTTGCTGGACTTTCACTTCGAAACCATCCCCGATGGCCTACCACTATCGGACGCAGATGTTAGTCAAGACATCCCATCTCTTTCCGTTTCCATCTCAAAGAATGGCCTACTCCCACTTTGCAACCTCATTTCCAAGCTCAACAACACTTCGTCTTGGGACACGCCACCTGTGACCTCAATTATCTCCGATGGTTGCATGTCCTTCACTCTTGACGTTGCTGAGAAATTTGGAATTCCAAATGTACTTTTCTGGACACCTAGCTCATGCGGCTTCTTGGGTTATATGCATTATCGCCATCTAGTTGAACGAGGTTTAACACCCCTTAAAGGTATCATCATCATCTAGTTGACAATTATATATATATATATATATATATATATATATTGTCATATTGACAGTGTTATTTGCTATAAACCCTACCATACTTGTCTCTTTCGTCTGCACATACTAAGTATTTTTAATATATACAAGGAGAGGGGAAAATATTTCAAAGAAACTGATTGTGGTGTATATCTAAAATGGCCTAATTATTGGATACACAGCACAAGTTTTAAACATATTTTAATTACACTTATTTTTCAATGTGAGATTAACTCACTGTTTATTAACTTATCTAATTATAAGTACGTTAGCTTTTAATGGTTTAATATTGAAGGAATTAGTGGTGGCCACAAGAAATTTTAATTAAGAAATTTAAAATTAAACACAATTTAATAAAAATAGAACTTTTTTTTTTTGAGAAGCAAAAAATGGAAGTTTTTATGATCATATTACACCTCCGGGCAGGGAGCCAGTGGCCTTGGTCAGGGAGTTCGTAGTTGGTACCCGTTCTGTACCCTCTGTGTGGGAGTCACTAATAAAAATAGAACTTAAATATATTAATTATAACATGATAGCAATACACACACATATAACAAACTCTCTGTATTTACTAATTATTTAATTATATAAAGTTAAATTTTATCACTTTATGTGATATTTATAGTATACATGAACATATTTATACAAATAACATTATAACAAAATAATAATAATAATATTAATGCATACAATCAGTATTAGAGACACATTCCACATTTATAATACAAATTTATAATACAGAAAGGAACACTCACAATGCATCACTCTTTACTTTTATTGTTGAAGATACCAAGATAATCAAATAGAGTAGAGAGAAGAGATGAGATTTATGCAAGAGAGAGAGAGAGAGAGATAATGATTTGTGATCTATATATGTCGTTGTTTGGTTTTGGGCTTGGCTAATCTATGATCCAGGTGTACACAAATATTTTTAAGGGTAAAGTAAACTAGTAAAAAAAATATTTTACATATATCTATTTTTTTCTTCAAAACGAACCCCTTGAAGAACATATAACCAACCCCTGGAAGGATTTCAACAACAGATTGGATTCCATATACATATAGCACATAAAAAGCTAGCTAGCCCCAGACAGTCTATATCGCACTTGAGCCATATCCAATTTCAACAGGTAAGGGTTCCATATAGAAGCTAAAAGGGTTTCGATTCTCCGACATCCACTTTTTTATGTTCACTTTTATATGTTAAAATGTGGACATTGCTGTATTAATTATGAATATGTGTATGAAATAGTCAATGTAAACTAGTGTAAAAAGAAAAGAAAAGAAAAGAAAATAAATACACCTTTTAACATTCCAATCTATAAGTACTCGTTTTGCGAGAAAAGATTAAGCAAAAAACATTTTTTACTTGGGCAAGTGAGTCACGGCAGAAAACGTGATATTCGCTTGACTTTATATATATATACAGAGAGAGAGAGAGAGAGATAGAGAGCGAGAGAGAGAGAGTTAAAGATGACCATGAGACATATCACATACATAAGGATTCATATCAATTTATTAACGTATTCAGCAAAAATATCAATATATTAACGTGGCTATGTAACTAGTGTTAGTATATGTACCTGTTTTGTATATGTACATGCTTGGATAAATATGTACTTGTGTAAGAATGCTTAATGAATATGTTCTTTATGTTTTGTTGTGTACATAGTTTAGTCATGACCCCTTATTATGCTTTGAAATAAGGCATATGAATAATCAATATCCCTTATATATCAACCATTGTGTGTGTAATTATATAATCTATCTGCATTAACATTTTCTTTATGTCAAATACACCCTATAGCTATTGAATTATCATATCAAATTAGCATACACTGAAAATTTGTATGCTAGTTTTAATATTTTAACATTTGAGCACTTTATTTTTGTGTGAATTTCAGATGTGAGCTATCTAACAAATGGATACTTGGAAACTAAAATAGATTGGATTCCTGGGATGAAAAATATTTGCCTTAAGGATCTTCCAAGTTTCATTAGAACTACAGATCAGGACGATGTTAGTCTTAACTACCTTATATGCCAAACAGAGAGAGCTTCAAGAGCTTCAGGTATCATTTTAAACACGTTTGACACCTTTGAACAAGATGCGTTGGATGCTCTATCCTCTATGCTTCCTCGTATATATACTATTGGACCACTTGTGTTACTTGCTAATCAGATTAAGGATGAAAATTTGAAATCAATAGATTCCAATCTATGGAAAGAACAACCAGGTTGTGTGGAATGGCTAAATTCAAAAGAACCCAACTCTGTAGTGTATGTTAATTTTGGTAGCATAACTATTATGACGCCTCAACAACTCATTGAGTTTGCTTGGGGGTTAGCAAATGGTGAAAAGTCATTCTTGTGGATTATAAGACCAGATCTTGTGGTAGGTGATTCAGCTATTCTTCCTCCTGAATTTGTAACTAAAACGAAGGATAGAGCCATGTTAGCAACTTGGTGTGCTCAAGAACAAATCCTAAAGCACCCATCAATAGGAGGTTTTGTAACGCATAGTGGGTGGAATTCTACACTTGAAAGTGTGTGTGGTGGAGTGCCAATGCTCTCTTGGCCTTTCTTCGCTGAGCAGCACACAAATTGTCGGTATAGTTGTACTGAGTGGGGCATTGGAATGGAGATTGATAATAATGTTCAAAGAAATGTAGTAGAGAAACTTGTGAGAGAATTAATGGATGGTGAAAAGGGTAAAGAAATGAAGAAGAATGTAATAGAGTTGAAGACCAAGGCAGAGGAGGCTACAAAACCTGGCGGTTCTTCATACAAAAACATGGAGAAATTGATTGCTGAAGTTCTCCAAATTTGAAATGTTTAAACCAAAAAAAAGAAAAAACACATTCAAGTTTATAATGAATTTTCTCTCCTAGTCTCATCGGCAATATGTGACCATGTTATATATTTGTAGGAAACCTATTCCCACTTTTGTTGCAATAAACTCCAATATATTATGTGATTTGGCTAATTAGAATTCTATTTCGTAAGGGCACATATTGCTATTTATGCTTCATATATGTTTATTTGTTGGGATGAAATGACATACAAGCATCTGCATAATCTTATCCAGTTTTTATTTTATTTTTTGATTTTAGGTAAAATTTAGATATAGTTCCTTAAATGTTATATCTTAGGTCGCCCAATTAAATTTAACCATGTGTTTATATTATGTTAGGGATATCAATAGAAAAACATCAAAATTGAAATGTACTTAAAGGCATGAATGAATTGCTATATTTAAGACGATATTTGTACCCACTCAATGAGTTTGCTAAAAAGTTGTAGGAAAATCATCTATATATGGGATGCAACTATAGAATCTTGTGAATTTTTATGTATGGGGTATGAAATTTATAAAATCTCTCATAATCTTCTCAATTTTGTATATAATTAAATATGAATTATTGTATATTGTTAAGATTTTAGGTTGGAAAATATTAGTAGACAATGTAATCTAGAATCATGTTGTATACCCTTGGCCCATTCTGAAGAAATGAAGCGGCTTTAAGATTGAAGACATGCTTTATGTAGAAGCTTACTCCAGCAAACCCTTGCTAGAGCGAATCTTTAAACCTTGCTTGAGATTTTGAATCTTTGATATTGAATTAATTAAAACTAATTCCTTTAAGATTAAGAACAAATCATAATCTGATGCATTTAGCCCTAAGTTTAAAAAATGCATCTTATTAGTTAAAACTTGATATGACTTGATCTTTTGATTCTATGGTCCAATTTTGGCATTTAACACGTTTTAATTGTTATGACCTTTGGTTTTTTTTTTTTGGAATTAAGTTATTGTTCATCTAATGGTTCTTACAATATTTTACCCTTTGCTTGATAAAATTGCAATTTTACCCTTGGTATGTGAACTAATTCCTTATTGCAAAATGTGGTGTCTAAGGAATGCCTCCCGTTTGGTGGAACTTAGTGATTGAACATCAATTTTTGATTAAAAGATATCGCAAATCAAATGTTGATAGCTAATATGCATCCATATGATTCAACATGTAATTATGAGCAATTATTTTTAATTGGTCCTTTAAATGTCTAATTTAAAACTAATTACATGTTGTAATCCTATTTGATAAGGTTCAAAACAATTATGTGGATGCATGTATTAAGTAAAACGTGTTATTTAAATATTAATAATTTTAAATAATTTTTAAATAAAAATATAATTTGCAATTTATTAATATTGAAATAATCATCTCTTGGAAATTAGCTAAATCCTAATGCTTTTCTCATGCAAACAACAATTTTCCAATCAATTAATAAAAATTTAGCTGTCATTAGGTCCAAGTGTTGATTGGCACTTGGATTTACTCCATTTGCCGATTGGCAGGCCCAGGCAGAAGGGTAAAGCCCCTCTAGCTGCAAAAATCCCAAATTTTTTTCAAATTCGAACTCGGTTCTCCTAGGTTTGAGAAAACTCAGTTCTATTGGCTCCAACCTTTTCTAGAGCTTTCTTCACCCTCTATAAATAGAGGGAGGTACTCACCATTAATTTAAGGCACCCCATCCCCTAACATTTTAGAGGAAGTAAGAAGTGTTTGTTGTATAACTGATAGTCTTAATCTTGAAGTGTGAGTGAACATCTTCTTGTTGCAGTTCTAGGATCCCAAGAACAATTCTTTTAGAATCCAAGAGGAAGCAACAAAGTGAGGTACCCATGTCAAGATGCAAAAGGAAGAAATGGAACCAAGAGGAGAAGAATGAAGAGCACAGATAAGAAGCAGTGTACAGAATCTGTTGTAGAGTAAACGACAACAGTCATCTCACATAAACAATAGAAACGACATGTAGTTTAGTTGTGTAAATGTATTTGACTCAGCACATGATAGGCACGTGTATGGTTCTGTTATATTTGTTAGTTTTCAGTTAGTTTGTTGCATTTCAGTTAGTTATAGCTCTGTTGTATATAAATACCCATCTGATTGTATCAGTTCGAATTATTCAATTCATTTTGATTGCTCAATGAAATAGAGATTCAGTTTTCCAGAATTTCTTCTCTGTTTTTCAATAACCCACGATCGTTTTCCTAATTAATCATGCAACAGTCTTCCTAATCTCAAGTTGCAACCAAGCTCCTTGTTGTCTCACTCGGCCAAAAGCTCTTAAAGAATTGCCTCCTCTTGTTGGTTTTAATTATATGCAGGTAAGTTTCTAATTTTTTTATGATTTTGTTATTGTTATTTGAATTAATATGTTTTTAGTTTTGCCATGAGTGTTGTTATTCTTGTATGATCGAGTTTTGCTACGATGTTGCCATGCTTGCTAGGATCTAAATATGAAAATTTATGTGTGTTGTTCATAAATAATCATGCGTTAGAGCTTATATAGAGTATTATCAATTTCATGAAAAATTTTGTTTGTTCTTGCCATGTTCATGAATTCTTAGTGTATGTCATGACACGCTTCAATTCCTTTGCCATGATTCACATACATTAACATGTTCTTATTTTGTTCATATAATAGTTTCTTGTTTGATTTTAATAAATTATCATTGACAAATTGTCCTTCAATTCCTCCCACATATTAAATCTATCTATGGTCCTCATTAATCATATTCAATAATATGCTTGTTTTCAATTCCTTTGCCATGCCAAGATTTACATGCACTAACATATTCTTTCATTATGCTCACATGATTCTCCATCACTTAATCAGTTGTTATGCTTTCCAAGTTATGATTTCTGTTTTCAAATTTCTGATTTTTGATCCAAGTTGTATGTGAAATGGCACGCTTGGTTTTGTTTGTGACATATTAAATGCTTGTATGATAAAATATGTACATTGACCACCATAGTTTAGAAAATTGGTTTTTACTAGGTAATGTAGGTGTCTAACACCTTCACATCTTGTAACTTATCCTCCAAACATTGATCAAGGTTTCTAAATTAGTGTTTTATCCATAAAATTTTATATTTAGTAGATTGTGACTAGAACCAAAGTCATGCACTTTTCTTTTAGATTGTACTTAGGAGAAATGCCTTGTAATTTTTTCTACTTGATGTATATTCAATTATTCAATGAAATTCAATTTGTCACATGGTATTTTTATTTTTTCCCAATTTATAATAAAATTAGTGGTGACTTCATGTAAAACCCTTCATATAGGTGGTGAAATAATTTCAATTGAATCTCCATTTTGAGAGGCACTATCACAAAGTCACCCCGTTAACATGGGTTTGGCCCAATTAAGTTGGAAATATGTGTGGGTTGAGGTCTCAGTTTAGTGGTAGTTTGAAAATTTTCCAACCTGTGAATGACGGTTTGATAGAAATGTTCTCTCAATTTGCCCAATTTGACCTATGCAAGAGTCCTATGTACTGCTACTGCTGAACAAAGTGATCATGGTTTCAAAAGGGAATGAAATGCAGATCCAAAAGAAAAAAAAAGATAAGAGGCTCATCCTTATTAGGACTAATAATAAAAAACTAGTTTTTCTATGATCACGCTTTTTGTCACAACTTCCTAATATATATTGAGGAGGGTGATGTTGACATGGTTGTAACACAAGTAAGCCAAGTATATTAGGTTTATCCGAGTAATATTATTTTTATTTGATTTTTACTAGATTGTAATTAACAAGGATGTGAAATCTTGTACTTTCTTTCCATTAAAGTAGGAGTAAAGCCATGTAATTTTCATGTTTAAGCATTATTGTAATTTCATTAATTTACAAATGAAGTTTATTTGAAGGTTTTCTTAATTTTTGTTTTGTAATTAAATTCAGCGGAGTATCTATACAAGTCTCTTAGGTTAAGGGGGCAATATCTAAAGTCACAACTGTAAATTTTCTTTATTACTTTAAAAAAGACTCTTGGTAGGCTGGTAGCCTCGGGTCATGGGTCTCTCACATAGATGTCTTAGATCCTAATTAGAAAAAGATTTTTAATGTATGAGCCTCTTGGTTGGTTGAGTTCTGTCTGGAACATTGTACACCTCTTTTAGGTGGGTGGCCTTACGCATTTACCTGCTATTGTCCCTATATGGCATGGTGAGGTAGCAAGTCTTACCTTTATTACATAGACTAGAATGACATGTCTCTGGCACAAGCTTTAGTCCTTGACTGTACGAGTGAATTTATAGGAAAAGAACCTAACCATGGATCCCAATAACCAAGCAAAAGGTGGAGAGTCAGAATTCATTGAATGAAAACTTGCAACAATGGAAGAACCTACTTTCTAGGTTTCGAAGCAAACTAGTAGGGTTGATTCAGAGGCACTATGAAGTTTAGGTAAAAGAGTAAACTTCAACGAAAAATTGCCGAGTAACAGAGCCCATAGTGTGTATACCTTGATTGATGGCTTCAAGAGGATATTTATTGTTAACGTGTATAATATATTGTGGGCTTTAGGTCTAGTTAGGTTATTTGTATAGCACATATATTTACTTGTATTACACACATATTTACTTGTACTGCACACATATGCCTCCTATATAAAAAGACACTTGTGTACATTTTTTCATCATGAAATACAATACAATTACATTCAGTATTTCTAACATGGTATCAGAGCCACTGCTCTAATCCTTTGGTGTGCCGCTCTTAAGCAGTCTTGTCTTCTTGGGTGTCATCTGCAACCGTTGTTGTGAGCAGCACCACTGCCTTCACCGTGACTTCAATACATCAAAGACCACTACCTTCCCGCCACCACCGCTTCCGCTACTTCGATCAGACCACAGATTGCACCATCAGAAAGTAATCTCTTTGATCTAAATTTTTGTGAAATATCGTCTTTATCGGACCTTCCACGCGCTGCCATGCGCCACTATAATTCTCGGCGTTACTGGCACGCGCCTCCACACGCTGCCAATATTCTTCACACGCCGTCACGTGCCTCCACTCGCCGTCATGCACCTCCACGCGCTTCCACGCGCCTCACGCGCTAGACTCAATCCATTGACGTCATCATCTTCGCCACATTAGCCTTAGTGTCGTCATCATTGCTTGCGTTAGCTTGCTTACGTCAGCACTCAGAAGCGATCACGTCATCACCGTTGATCGTTGACCGCGTTGACTTTGACCGGGCTGTTGATTTTAATCGTTGACTTTTCTCTGAGTTGACTTTTTTCAGTCTAGGTTCTCCTTACCTAGTTTTTCGCGTAGATTTTATTTTTGCAATCCATTTTTGCATATTTTGCTTCTAAATGAAGAATAAGGGCAGGTCTTCTTCTTATTGCAACAATCATCGCTATCAATCCATCAAACGTTTTTGCAAATTTTGCAAACGTTTTAGCCATAATATTGAGACTTGCTATCATCGCAACAAATCAATTATTTCAATTTCTACTGCTGCTGTTGCTAATACTAAGAGTGTCCAACCAATGGCTCCTGTCTTTGCACAGCCTAAGTCTTCTAGATCCACTTTCTCCATTTCTAGAGATGACCTTATAAATATCATCGCCAATATCATTCGTATAATTAGTAATGCATCTTATTCCTCTTCTCTCTCAGTTTTATCTGGTATGTCTCCTACCTCTTGGCTTATGGATTCTGCTTGTTGCAATCACATGACACCTCACTCATCCTTATTTTCTGACCTTAAACTTGCACCGCACCCTCTTAATATTCGCACAGCAAATGGTTCTACAATGTCTGGTCATAATATAGGTTTAGTTTCAACCTCCAACCTCTCGGTTCCTGAAGTCTTTAATGTTCCTGACTTTTTTTATAATTTATTTTATGTGGGACAATTAGTTGAGTTAGGTTATCGCATTACCTTTGATTATTCTGGGTGCATTGTGCAGGATCCTAGGACGGGACAGGAGCTTGGAACCGGTCCCAGAGTTAGGCAAATGTTTCTCGTGGACAACTTTCATCTTCCACTTGTTGCTCCTATTTATGTTGCTGCAGCTGCTGCGGTTTCTTCCACTACTTCCCTTGCACTCTGGCATGCTCGACTTGGTCACGCATCTTCCTCTCGGGTACAACAATTGGCTTCTAGAGGTTTGTTAGGTTCAGTGTCTACAAAAAATTTTGATTGTGTTTCATGTCAGTTAGGAAAACAACCAGTTTTGCCTTTCAATACTAGTGAATCAATATCCACTGATATCTTTGACCTTATTCATTATGATATTTGGGGGCTGTCCTCTGTCTCTAGTATTGGTGGGTCTAGATATTTTGTTGATGATTACTTTCGCTATAGCTGGATTTTTAACATGAAACATCGTTCTGAATTATTGGAAGTATATTCTAATTTAGCAAAAATGGTTGAAACTCAGTTTTCCAGACGCATCAAAATTTTTCGATCTGATAACGCTCTTAAATATACTCAATATGCTTTCTAAGCTATTTTGCATTCCTAAGGCACTATTCATCAACTAACTTGTCTAAGTACCTCTTAGCAAAATGGTAGAGCCGAACGAAAACTTTTTCATATTCTTGACACTGTTCGTGCTCTCCTTCTCTCTGCCAAAGTTCCTGCTCCTTTTTGGGGTGAAGCTGCTCTTCATGCTGTTTATACTATTAATCGCATTCCGAGTCCTGTTATCCAAAATCAAACTCCATATGAGCGCCTTTTTTGGTCACTTCCAGACTATCACCACCTTCGCTCCTTCGGTTCTGCTTGTTTCGTTCTTCTTCAGCCACATGAACGTAACAAACTTGAGCCTCGGTCAAGGCTTTGTTTTTTTCTTGGCTATGGCGAAACTCAAAAGGGGTATAGGTGTTATGATCCTATCTCTCATCGTCTTCATATCTCCTGCAATGTTGTCTTTTAGGAACATTGTCTTTTTGTTGAGCTTTCTTATTTCAATGCTTCCCTGTCTTCCTCCTCTGTCTTAGATATTTTTCCAGATGAGGCACATATTCCTTCTATAGCTGCTTCTGATTCTCCTGTAGTTGCTCCTGATTCTGTTGCTGTAGACTTCTCTGTCCAACCACCATATATCACTAATCCCTTTCCTAGTTCACCCTTTAATGAATAGGTGGAAGATGAACAGGTTGAAGACGATCTATCCAACCCCAATCCTAAGCTTGGGTCTCCTGCTCCTGCTCCGCTTGAAGATCTTGCATAAGATATTCCACCTTATCACTCAACTTGGGAAAGATCTATTCCTACACATTTACTTGACTATCATTGTTACAGTGCCCTTGCTACACTACACGAGCCTCACACCTATCGTGAAGTTTCCATTGGCCCTTTATGACAGATTGCAATGAAAGAGGAACTTGATGCATTATCTAAAAACCATACTTGGGATTTGGTGACACTTTTTCTTAGAAAATCTATGGTTGGTTGTAAGTGGATCTACAAGATTAAGACTCGCTTTGATGGGTCCATTGAGCGCTACAAAACTTGTCTTGTTACAAAAGGTTTTACACAAGAGTATGAGATTGATTATGAAGAGATCTTTGCTCTGGTTGCTCATATCTCATCTGTTTGTGCTCTCTTAGTTGTTGTTGCTATCAGTTAATGGGACATTTTTCAGATGGATGTCAAAAATGCATTTCTTAATGGGGATTAAAGTGAAGAAGTGTATATGCAACCTCCTCTTGGTCTCTCTGTTGACTTAAACAAGATTTGTCACATTCGACGTGCACTTTATGGGCTTAAACAAGCGCCATGAGTTTGTTTTGCCAAATTCAGCTCTACCATATCTTGCTTGGGTTACATGGCCAGTCATTATGATTCTGTCTTATTTCTTCGTCGCATTGACAAAGGCACTATTTTACTTCTCCTATATGTGGATGATATGATCATAACTAGTGATGACCTCAGTGGCATTCAAGAACTCAAGACTTTTCTCAATCAGCAGTTTAAGATGAAAGATCTTGAACATCTCAGATACTTCTTGGGTCTTGAAATCACTCATTCTACAGATGGACTTTATATTACTCAAGCCAAGTATGCCTCTGAACTCTTGTCTCGAGCTGGATTCACTAATAGCAAGACTGTTGACACTCCAGTTGAGCTTAATGCGTATCTGACTTCCTCAAGGGGGAAACTATTGTCTAATCCCTCTCTTTACAGATACTTGGTTGACAGCTTAGTTTATCTCATTGTCACTCGTCTAGACATTTCCTATGCTGTTCACTAGGTGAGCCAATATTTGTCTGCACCATGATCGACTCATTATGTTGTTGTTCTGTGCATTCTTCGATACCTAAAGGGCATTCTCTTCCATGGTCTTTTCTACTCTGCTTAGTCTCCTCATATTCTCCGTGCATTTTCTGATACTGATTGGGTAGGCGATCCAACTAATCGTAGGTCCACCACTGGTTATTGCATTCTTCTTAATTCTTCTCTGATTTCTTGGCGAAGTAAGAAACAAACTCATGTGGCCTGCTCCAGTACTGAAGCAGAATATCGTGCTCTTGCTGATACCACATCTGAGCTCTTTTGGTTACGATGGCTTCTCAAAGACTTAGGCGTGTCTACATCCTCTGCTACTCCTCTTTATTGTGACAACCAGAGTGCTATTCATATTGCTCACAATAATGTCTTCCATGAATGGACTAAATATATCGAGATCGATTGTCATTTTATTCATTTTCATCTTGTCCATGGTGCTCTCAAGCTGATCTTAGTCTCCTCTAAAGATCAACTTGCAGATATCTTTACCAAGTCACATCCTAAGGGATGCCTTCGTACTTTGGTTGACAACCTCAAGCTGGTCTTACATCCACCTTGAGTTTGAGGGAGGTTGTTAACGTGTATAATATATTGTGAGCTTTAGGCACAGTTAGGTTATTTGTATAGCATACATATTTACTTGTATTGCACATATATGCCTCATATATAAAAAGACACTTATGTACATTCTTTCATCATGAAATACAATACAATTACATTCAATATTTCTAACATTTATAGTTCGGTTTAATTTTTATTTATTTATTTTTGGGTTGCTCATTGGTTCCCTATAGACTAGAGCGAGTGGATGCGTTTTTAGGGTGCTCCACTCAATATTGTATGGGAAAATATTTACAGAGTCTCGTAGCGGTGTTTTGGGACTATCCAAATTAAAGGGGTCGCATGTGGTTACAACATTAATAAATATTGGCATGTCGATGGGAAAAACGACTTTTCTAAGGCACTTTTTTATTTATTTATCGAGTTTCATATGTTGTCGACTGAAGTTAATGACCTTTTACTTTGTGTCTTCCCTCAATCTCTATCTGATGCGTTTTTAGGGTGCTCCACTTTCTTGTTATAATCTTTCGTTTTATTCCAAGAAATTCTGCAGTTGGGAAATTTACTGCTTTTAGATTGTTGTAATTGGTCTTCAGCCAAAAATAAGTTAATAAATATAAGGATACAATTTTTTTGTCTCAACTTTTGTTATAAGTCACAACCTTGATGTAGTTAACTACTTGACTATTAGTAGTGAGAGATATTTGGTAGATTTTTCTGAAAAATGTATAATAAGCAATCAATTACAATCTGTCATATATGTTAAAATAGTAATAAAAATTGTGGTATAAAATTTGGGGTATTAGATTAACTAAATAAAAAGATTATTGTGATTGGTTGCACTTGATCTTAATGCCCATTTTAGGTAGGTTTGAAAGGAATAAAATTTCTCTTCAAACTAGCTTGGAAAGAAACATGTCAAACTTCATATCTCTCTCTCTCTCTCTCTGTTTTTTTTTTTTTTTTTGGTGAATTTTGAAAATTTAATTGTTGAATTTCACATTTTTTTATGTTTTTAACATGCATATCAAATTTCATTTAAATTAGATATTATTTACTATTCGTTCAATAAATTTATTTTTTATACCCAATTTTAGATTATAAAAATTTGAAATTTTAACATTTGTTTGATGAGATAGTAATTGATCTTTAATTTTCTTGAAATTTTACATGCATGAAGAATATAATTAGAATATGCAATCTAACGGTTAGATTATTAAAATTCACACTCAATATAGAGATATAAGAAAAGTTTGTAGAGTTTCTTTCAAAACTAGTTTGGAGAGTAAACTTTGTTCGTTTAAAAGTTTTGTGTCATAACTTTTGCCTCAATTTTGATGTGGTTGATTGCTTGTCTGTGAGTGGTGAAAGAAACTTAGTAGATCATTATGAAATTAATAAGCAACCAATTATAGTCTATCATGTTAGAATAGTAGTAAAAGTTGCAGTACAAAATTTGTGGTCTTAGATTTACTAGATAAAAAGATTTTTGTGATAGGATGCACTTTATTTTAATGCCCATTTTAGGTTGGTTTGAAAGGTTCTGACTTAAAGAGTAGGAAGAGTAGACAACTTTAGACCTATAGCTATAACACACACACACACACACTCTCTCTCTCTCTCTCTCTCTCTCTCTCTCTCTCTCTCTCTCTCTCTCTCTCTCTCTATATATATATATATATATATATTATTGTTAAGATAAAATAAAAATGTTCCGCAGTTAGCTGAAAAAAGGCATCGAAAAATACTTTTGTTTGTGAGTGTATGTGCTTCATTGTAAGAGTATTCGCATTGACTTGTGCAAATATTCTTACGTATTTTAGCATAAGAACTTTTTTATTTTTATTTTACCTACTCATTTTTTAGAACAGTCATATCAAATATATCTATTTTACACTATATTTCATTAAAGGATAAAGTTTGGCTACAAACTTGATTTTAGGCTAAGGTTACAACTCCACTTAATATCTTTTTTATTGGATGCAAAATTTAATAAATCTAACATTTAATTATATTTTCTTTTTATATCCTCTATATTTGTAAAATTTAAAAAAAATTTAAAAATAAATAGTTATGTCATCAATTAAACATTTAAATTTCAATTTTGTGTAGTTTAAAATTATGATAAACAATATGTTAATGGATCGAATAGTAAATAACATTCGATTGACATGGAATTTGACATGTGTATTAAGAATATATATTTTTCAAATTATTTTTGTTATTATTCTTTTCAACTCTTGTTAATTAACAAAAACTATCAAAATATTTAAAAGATCATAGGTAAACATCAGAAAATAAGATATAGCTCAGATTGAGCATATAAAGACCACTAATTGGCTTTTTATATTTGGACAAAGTTTAGAAACACAATTTTTGTGATAACGTTGATGTAATTGATCGCGGGTGGTAAAAAAAAAAAAAAAAAAAATCTATGTGAAAGTTATTGTTCATCACTTATAGTTGATTATTTAAATAAGTTGTGGTAAAAATTATCCTTGTTTGCATGTGATAATTAAACTTGTGCTCTACTAATACACGTGTCATGTTGGTTTGTTAGTTAGTAGCCGTTTGTAACATATTAGAGAAAGATAGGTAAGGAAAGTTAGTTAGAGATAGAAACCAATTAGTTCGATCACATGTGAGATTAGGACAAACCATTTTATTTGTGGTTTGTATTATTTGTCGGGCATGGCAGCAAGCATTAACAATATGCCGCATTAGTGGACGTGAAATATTTTATCAATTTTTATTTTATTTTTTATTTTTTTTGGTGTCGACCGACTTTCTCTTAAAAAAAAACAATAATAATCACATTTTTATTTATTTATAAAAGAAAAAAAAAAATGTGTCGCCCGATTAGGAAGATTACGATCGGTAAGTTAAGACCGATAAATAAGCGAATATATCAATTGATATATGAGAGGTCATAAATCTCAATACCATTGAAGTAATTAAACAAACAATTATTTTTTAAGAAACAAATAGAAATAAAAGCTACGTTATGTTATGCAGTCCGGCCATAAAAGGCCTGGGAAGACCATCTTTCTGTTTGTGCGTGTAGTTTCATTAGAGAGAGAAAGATGGGTTCCATTCCAGAAGCTATTAGACCTCACGTTGTTTGCATGGCAAACCCACTTCAAGGACACATAAACCCAATGCTTAATGGCTTGTTTGGAAGTTTAGAGAGAGAGGAGAGTAGAGGGGAGGGGAGTAGTGGGGAGGAGAGTAGAGGAGAATGATTCCCCTCTACCTTGTTTGGATGTTTTTGAAATTAGTAAGGGAGAAGGGAGTAATTAGTCCTTCTCCTTGTGTAATTTTGTTAATATAATAAGGGTAAATTAGGTAATTTACTTGATCAATAGCTTATGTACTCTACTCCCCCTCCAAATCTCTCCAATTTGGGAGAATTAAAAATGGGGGCTAGAGGGAGTTGAAACCCCTCCAAACCCTTCCCCTTCCTTTCTTAAAAAACTTCCAAATAAGGTAATTAGATTACTCTCCCTCCCTCTACTCTACTCCCCCTTCTTTTTTAAACATCCAAACAAGCCATAAGGTAGCCAAACTCCTTCACCATAAAGGCTTTTATGTAACTTTTGTAAACGCAGAGTACAACCACAAACGCTTAGGTCCAGAGGCCCCAACTCCCTTGACGGCTCGCCGGACTTTCACTTCGAAAACATTCCCGATGGCCTACCACCATCGGACGCAGATGTTAGCCAAGACATCCCATCCCTTTCCGTTTCCATCTCAAAGAATGGCCTCCTCCCACTTTGCAACCTCATTTCCAAGCTCAATGACACTTCGTCTAGGGACAGGCTACCTATGACCTCAATTATCTCCGATGGTTGCATGTCCTTCACTCTTAACGCTGCTGAGAAATTTGGAATTCCGAATGTGCTTTTCTGGACACCTAGCTCGTGCGGCTTCTTGGGTTATATGCATTATCGCCATCTAGTTGAACAAGGTTTAACACCCCTTAAAGGTATCATCATCATCATCATATATATATATATATACTGACCGTGTTATTTGCTATAAACCCTACAATACTCATCTCTTTCGTCTGCATCACTAATTTATTAACTTATCTAATTATACGTACGTACGTTAGCTTTTAATGGTTTAATATTGAAGGAATTAGTGGTGGCTAGAAGAAATCTTAATTAAGAAATTTTAATTAAACAAAATTTAATAAAAATATAACTTAAATATATCAATTATAACATGATAGTAATAAACACACATGTAACAAACTATTTGTATTTACAAATTATTTAATTATATAAAGTTATATTATATCACTTTATGTGATATTTATAGTATACATAAATATATTCACATAAATAACATTATAACAAAATAATAATAATATTAATATTAATGCACACACTTAGTATTAGAGACACATTCCAAACTTATAATACAAATTTATAATAAAGAAAAGAATACAACGCACCACTCTTTACTTTCATAGTCGGAGATACCAAGATAGTCAGATAGAGTTGAGGGATGAGATGAGATTTATGAGAGAGAGAGAGAGAGAGAATGATTTGTGATCTATATTGTTGTTTGGTTTTGGGCTTAGCTAATCTATGATTCCAGTGTACAAAAATATTTTTAAGAGTAAAGTAAACTAGTAAAAAAATATTTTATATATATCTGTTTTTTTGTCTTCAAAATGAACCCCTTGAAGAACATATAGCACCAACGCTGGAAGGAATTCAACAACATATTGGATTCCATATACATATAGTACATAATAAGCTAGCTAGCCCTTAGACAGTCTATATCGTACTTGAGTCAAATCCAATTTCAACGGGTAAGGGTTCCATATAGAAGCTAAAAGGGTTTTAATTCTCTGATCTCCACTTTTTCATATTTACTTTTATGGGTTAAAATGTGTACATTTCTGTATCAATTATAAATACATGTATGAAATAGTGAATGTGAACTAGTGTGAAAGAATTTGTTTCCTTTTCAAGCGCCCACATGAAATACACCCTTACTACTACATGATTTTCACAAAAAAGAAAAGAAAAGAAAATAAATACACCGTTTAACATCCGAATCTATAAGTATATGTTTTGCAAGAAAAGATTAAGCAAATTTTTTTTTTTACTTGGGCAAGCGAGTCACGGCAGAAAACGTGATATTCACTTGACTTTACACACACACACACACACACACACACACACACATATATATATTTGAGGGACTTTCAACTTATGGTGTCCGCTCCTGATAATAGTTCTTTATTATCAGACCAAGATACCAATTAGTTTTTAGTGTAGGCAATGATTGAATCTCAGATCTCTTATACAGCTATTAGAGATTTTATCTATATATATATATATATATAGAGAGAGAGAGAGAGAGAGAGAGAGAGGGGGGGGGGGGGGGAAGGGGGAAGATTCAATCCATGAACATTTTTGGAAAACTGTTAATAGTGAAAGTAAAAAATGTATAATCAACCTAATCTATTTAATCTTACCCAGGCTTGAAAATCTTAGCAATAGTTAAAGTTGACCATGAGACTCACATACATAAGGATTCATATCAATTTATTAACGTATTCAACAAAAATATCAATATATTAACGTGGCTATGTAACTAGTGTTAGTATATGTACCTGTTTTGTATATGTACATGCTTGGATAAATATGTACTTATGTAAGAATGCTTAATGAATATGTTCTTTATGTTTTGTTGTGTACATATTTTAGTCATGACCAATTATTATACCTTGAAATAAGGCATATGGATAATTCTTAATTCAAGCATAATCAATATCCCTTATAGATAAACCATTGTGTGTGTAAATATATAATCTATCTTCATTAACATTTTCTTTATGTCAAATACACCCTATAGCTATTGAATTGTCATATTGAATTAGCATACACTGAAAATTTGCATGCTAGTTTTAATATTTTAACATTTGAGCACTTTATTTTAGTGTGATTTTCAGATGTGAGCCATCTAACAAATGGATACTTGGAAACCAAAATAGATTGGATTCCTGGGATGAAAAATATTTGCCTTAAATATCTTCCAAGTTTCATTAGAACTATAGATCAGGATGATGTTAGTCTTAACTACCTTATATGCCAAATAGAGAGAGCTTCAAGAGCTTTAGGTATCATTTTAAACACATTTGAACAAGATGCGTTGGATGCTCTATCCTCCATGCTTCCTCGTATATATACCATTGGACCACTTGTGTTGCTTGCGAATCAGATTAAGGATGAAAATTTGAAATCAATAGATTCCAATCTATGGAAAGAACAAACTAGGTTGTGTGGAATGGCTAAATTACAAAAAAAAAAAAAAAAAAAAAAAAAAAAAAAATAAAAAAAAAAAAAAAAAAAAAGAATAAACAAAACCCAACTCTGTAGTGTATGTTAATTTTGGTAGCATAACTATTATGATGCCTCAACAACTCATTGAGTTTGCTTGGGGGTTAGCAAATGGTGAAAAGTCATTCTTGTGGATTATAAGACTAGATCTTGTGGTAGGTGATTCAGCTATTCTTCCTCCTGAATTTGTAACCAAAATGAAGGATAGAGCCATGTTAGCAACTTGGTGTGCTCAAGAACAAATCCTGAAGCGCCCATCAATAGGAGGTTTTGTAACACATAGTGGGTGGAATTCTACACTTTAAAGTGTGTGTGGTGAAGTGCCAATGATCTCTTGGCCTTTCTTTGCTGAGCAACACACAAATTGTCGGTACAGTTGTACTGAGTGGGGCATTGGAATGGAGATTGATAATAATGTTCAAGGAGATGTAGTAGAAAAACTTATGAGAGAGTTAATGGATGGTGAAAAGGGTAAAGAAATGAAGAAGAATGTAATAGAGTTGAAGACCAAGGCTGAGGAGGCTACAAAACCTGGCGGTTCTTCATACAAAAATATGGAGAAATTGATTGCTGAAGTTCTCCAAGTTTGAAATGTTTAATCCCCCTCCCAAAAAAAAAAAAAAAAGAAAACATTCAAGTTTATAATGAATTTTCTCTCCTAGTCTCATCGGCAATATGTGACCATGTTATATATTTGTAGGAAACCTATTCCCACTTCTGTTGCAATAAACTCCAATGATGTGATTTGGCTAATTAGTATTCTATTTCGTAAGGGCACATATTGCTATTTATGCTTCATATTTGATTATTTGTTGAGATGAAATGACATACAAGCATTTGCATTATCTTATCCAGTTTTTATTTTATTTTTTAATTTCGGGTAAAACTTAGGTATATTTCCTTAAATGTTATATCTTAGGTCGCCCAATTAAATTTAACCATGTGTTTATATTAGGTTAGGGATATCAATAGAAAATCATGAAAAATGAAATGTACTTAAAGGCATGAATGAATTGCTATATTTAAGATGATATTTGTACCCACTCAAATGAGTTTGCTAAAAAGTTGTAGGCAAATCATCTATATATAGGATGCAACTACACTTGAATTCTACAAGTAGTAATCATGGAGAATCTTATGAATTTTTATTGATAGGCCAAGAATGTATTGACACCTTATGGTAAATTAACCAATTAATTAGCCAAGTTAATTAATTAGGTTAATTAACATGGCAATACGCGTGGTAGTACAAACAAATTACCAATTAAGTTAAATGCAGTGGAATAATAAATTTGATATGGTAATTTGTTTATGAATGGGGAAAACCTCTAGGGCAAAAGCTTGACCGGGTGAATTTAAGGTTAGCACTCTCGAGAAACCATTATTATTCAAACAAGCGGTTACAAGTAAAGGAATCCCAGTACTTTATACCAACCTATAGTTGAACCCTTACCCCAATACACAATTGAACTTGTAATGTAGTGACAATCTCTCCTTTCAATGAACGATTCTTAGTATGTGACTAACCAAAAGACACACGAATTCAAGTATGTGACTAACACACTAACTTGAGAAGGATGTTGATTGCAAAATTTTTCAGTTCATCAACACAAAGTTGTGGTGCTTTATGATGCTTTGAGTTATGTTTAGTATCTATGCTTTGTTACTCTCATCGCATCGTGTTTATGCGTTGGACATGCATGCATCCTTATGTTATTGTGCTTTATTGGTTGCATGTTCAGATTATCATTTGCCTTGCTATATGATCATTGTAGTCATTTTCATATGGCTGTTTTGTGCTTGATCAAGTTGCTCATATGTTTCATAACAAGTATACTTGATTGTATGTTTACTTGTTACATTATACTTGTTCTTTTATCACTTGATTTACCTTGAGAGTTTAATGTGTTTTGTGCAAGTGTTTCAGGTTATAGGTATTCTGTACCAAGTTCATCACAGGTTTTAGATTTAGGTGTGAGTGAGTTTTGCCATTATTCCTAAATTCACATTTATGTCTAAAGTCTGTTATAGAGTGTTTTGTCACAGAATATGATCATTGTAGTCATTTCCATATGGCTGTTTTGTGCTTGATCAAGTTGCTCATATGTTTCATAACAAGTATACTTGATCGTATGTTTACTTGTTACATTATACTTGTTCTTTTATCACTTGATTTACCTTGAGAGTTTAATATGTTTTGTGCAAGTGTTTCAGGTTATAGGTATTCTGTACCAAGTTCATCACAGGTTTTAGATTTAGGTGTGAGTGAGTTTTGCCATTATTCCTAAACTCACATTTATGTCTAAAGTCTATTATAGAGTGTTTTGTCACAGAATAGCAAAAGGGAGAGATTGTTAAATTATGATTTTTCTCATAACATTAATATTGGCTTATTCCATGACAAAAAGTGTTGTAATTGCCTAAATTTGTTTCATTATAATTTTGTGGGGTTTTATTGTATTGGGTTTAGTATTAAGTTGGTGAAGACTCAAGCCTAATTGAAGATCAAGTGGATTTCATGAGAAGCTCGCAAGAAGTTAACCAGCGAAATAGCCATAAGAGAAACATATGATTGGAAGTTGAAGAGTTGTGCCAGGTTGTCAGTTTCATGAGTGTCTCGCGGGTAAGGCCTTCTCGTAAAGTACTTGCGAAACATTCTGCCTGGAGGATTTTTAAGTGTGAGTTTCTTCCCCTTCACCCATATTATATATACCCTCATTACCCATAGAAATTGTAAGGAGGCTATTTAGAGAGAAAAACCCTAAATAGGTTTTCTACAACATACATCCATCTTTTAGAGAGAGAGCTACTTATCCTTAGTGAGAAATTATTCTAGTCTCTTCTCATTCCCTCTCCTATTGTCATACCTTGAGAGGCGGTTTGTACCTAAACAAAACCCACACATTCACTACAACAAAATGTATTTTTCGTGACAAAAATTAGTGAGGAAATATTTTTGTCACTAAAAATACAGCTTTAGTGACGAAATATGAATTTCGTCACAAATAATGAAAAAAATTATAACATTTAATGACGAAAAATAAATTTTGTCGCTATTGTGATATGAAAAATGGGTGCCAGTGGAGGGAAACTTTGGCGCAAGTTTAATTAATCTATAGTGACGAAATATTTTGTCACTAAAAGTTGAAATTTTTAATGACGAAATATTACGTCACTGTAGGTATTGTTGTGGATAGTATTAGTGAAGAAAATCCTTTCGTCGCTATAAGGAAGAATTAGCAACGAAAAAAGTTCATCACTAAAAATAATAATAGTTTTACACTTATATGTTTTTAGTGACGAAATCACAATTCGTCACTAAAAGTATGATTTAGCAATGAAATATAAATTTCGTTTCTAAAAATCTTAAGAAAGCCTGGGTCTTTAGTGACGAAACTGAAATTCGTCGCAAAAAAATTAAAAGCCTAATTTCAATACAATACCTAGCTAACTACAAAACATTTCAACCCAAGCATTTTGGTCAAAAAAAAAAAAAAAAAAAAAAAAAAAGCTAGACCAAAAAAACCTAAAGCAAAAAAACCCATCATCGCTGATAAGCTCTGTTGAGCCAACCGTTGCTGATGAAGCTCAACGGTGACGATCGGCTAGCTGAGTGCTCAACGGCGACGCGATCCGCGAGCTGAGCACTCAACGGTGCCGCGATCGGTGAGCTTAGCGTTGCGATCAGTGAGCTCAGCGACGCGATCGGCGAGCTCAGATGAATCTCAACGGCAACGCTTCAGCTCACCGATTGCGACGCTTAGTTCGCCGTTGGCGATGATTCAAGTTGCCGATCATTGGTGACGCTTCAACTCGCCAGCGATGTTTAGTTAGCGATGCTTCGCCTTTAGTTCGCGACGCTTCCAGTGATCCTTTGCCTTCCACCCAGCCGGCGACCCTTCGCCTCCCCTAAATGTGGAAATTTTTCTTTGACCAAGGCATTGAATATTTTTGTATATTTTCTTTCATTTTTTCTTAGCAACCAAATAGACCCTTTTTCTTTTAATGTTATTACATACAGGCTTTTATGGAGATTCAAGGTCAGTCACTTTGTTTCACATTTTGGACTATTTATTTATTTGTTTGTTTTTAGTTTTTAGTTTCAATTTCAACTTAAAGTTGGGTTCTTTTTGTGTTAAATCATATGGTATAGCATGAATTTGGTAACAAAATGTGAATTGGGTCTTTCATGATTTAGTAAATACAAGGTGTGAACTGGGTTTTTCATTATTTAGTTGTATAAGGTGTGAGCTATGTCTTTTTTTATTTTTGTTTATTTTTTTTTTTGGCTTAATCTTTCATTTTTTAAGTTAGAGGTTGTTGCTTAATGTCATGTTATATATGGATCCTGTGTTTTGTTTTGTGTTACTTGGGAATGCAAACCTTATGCAAACTTAATTATCAAAAAAATTATTATACTTACTTAGTATTCAACGCCTTGCAATGGGTGGTTGTTGAAAACTTTCTAAATTTTTCTTTAACCAAGTCATACTATAAATTGGAAATTGGTTGTTAGGTTTCTTATTCTAACATTCATTTTCCATTGCAAGTAGTTGATTACAATCAGTTAACAGTATTGCGCACACAAAAAATTAAAAGGTTTCTGGCAGCAATGAGAAACTTGGGGATTCCTAGCTTCAAGGAGTCAGACTTAGAGAACGTATTTAACTAGTAAATGCATACAGACACATGTTTGCTTTGTGATCTAGTGATGTACACATATCACGGTATTAGGTTGTGAAGAAAGTTTCTTATATATGTACTTGTCAATTGTTGTAATTCTTTTTGATTTCTAGGTTCTTATTGTTTGGATGATTCTAGTTTTGGATCCTCACTCTCTTGGTTTGGTTTCCACATTGATACCAGTGTTAGATTTATGTAGTGTGCAAGTTCATATACATTAGGTGTAATATATGTACTCAAAATGAGATTACCCATCTTCTAAATTTTCTTGTGTTGATTATTGCTCAGGTAATGATACTCTGATTTCACAATGGGATTGTGTCCTCTGATTGTTATTTTACTTGATTTAATGAGGGATTGTTCTCTAGATTATGTTTTAGATAGATTGTGCTACTCTATTCATATTTCATGCTAATTGCTAGTTTTTTCTATCATCCATTTTGATGACAAAAATGAGTGTTCAATCTAAGAAAGGAATATTAGGATGGCATTGTCTTTAAAACCAGGTTGATGAAGGTGTGTTTTTTTTTTTTGGGGGGGGGGGGGGGGGGTCCTTTGTTTTATATATATATATATATATATATATGTATGTATTATCTTTTGGGATTAGCATAGAATGAGGATATAGATTATAGAGATATATGAATGACATTACATGTGAAGTGAATGGTTTTGTGGAATTAGAATTGAACACTAGTATTGATGAGTATCATGATGGCATTGATTAGTTTAAACAGAAGCACTTTAATGTTACTTAAAATACTGCCAATGCACTTTAAAGTAGAAGTTTAAGGATTTGGGTATATAGGTACTTAACATAAAAGTTTAAAATTGATGCATAATAGGTGTAATTTGAGCTTTCCATCTTGATTGAAAGGTATTGTGAGATTTGGTTACGGTCTGATATTTAATGAGCTTTTACAAGCTTTTCTTTAACTTTTGTACTTATAAATTTAATTTTTCTTTTGTAGACTAAATACACATTGTTTGCTGTAACTTTGGATTTTTTCTGAAAGTTGTAAACTTAGCTTGAGCAATGTAAGTAAATTCTAGTAAAAAACTTACAAAACTGTATACTTGTGATGTTGGAAATTGGATTTGTGGTGGTATGTTGTGTTAGAGCAAGCGGATGACTTGCATGGTGTTATAAGGTGGTTTAAACTAATATTGGGAGTGTTTTTCATTTCTTGCAAATGTGAATGAGTATTGTTGATTAGATGTGAAAAATAGTATTTTCTTTGATTTAAATACTTGTAAAACCATATGTGTAACACTTCATGTAGCTTCCTGTTTGAGCTATTTATTTGATGAGCACTGTTGGTTACACACATGTGTGTATACATGTGTTTTATAACTAAAACCCATGATTTTATGTTTGAAATCGTGGGTTAAACCCATGTTTTTAGTTACAAAACACATGTGTATACACACCTGTGTAATAAGATTTAGCTTTATTTAATATGGGTGAAATTTTTGATTGATCTCTAACTCAATTATGTTAATTAAGTTTTGGAAGTTGGTTTAACTTGCATTCATTGGTTTGCTACTTGCATACAATTTTCTTTTTCATTGACAATCTCAATGAAACACCATAAATGTGGTGGATAGATATTGTATTTAGTTAGGGCATCAATCAATCGAATTAAGTTCTTATTTTCTTTTTCCATTTTGGTGCCTTTGGTAAACTTTTAATGCTATTTAGTTTATGATGTTTGAGATTGTAAGGCTGAATTTTCTTTTAGATCTTACATAATTCCTCTATTTTATAAATTATTTATTATTAGTTTCCTTCTCTTGTTTACTCATGCAGTTCTTCCATAAACATATAAATTCTTATATTCTGGTTCAAGAAAGAATTTTAAAGTCTAACACAAAGTTATGATCTAGAACATGGCTTGCTAACTACTTAAAAGCTGGTAATTTATTGCTAGTAAACTAGCAAGGCAGACTCCACCAAGTTTATTTTCCCTGGTTTACTTTTTTTAGTTGTCTTGTAATAATAGCTTAAGCAAATATAGTTAAGGTTATCTACACTTTTGTCTTTAGAACATCTAATGCATTGTTAGAAATGAGACTACTCTTAATACATTGTTAGAAATGTTTCTTATAACATAGTTAATGTTTTTACTTTACGATTTTAATGTAGTATTGTTTTTATATTTGTGCAGATTTCTTATTGGTGGCTTTTAGGAGATTTACTTTTGGCATTACTTGAAGACATATGAGGACATCTTCCGTTAGTTCTAAAATAGGGTTTAGGTAGAGTTATTGTATGTATTGCAAACAATTATTGTATAGAAGGAGTTTGAATTGGATACTTGTTTTATTTTTTACTTGTGGAATGTATGGATCTTTTTTTATAAATGTGTTGTTGAAATAAATGTGTTATTCAAATGTGAGGTTTTAATAATGTAATGACAGGTTACAGGTTAATATCAAAGCCATAAAAAAATAGAAGCAGAAAATAAGTTTTAGTGACGAATTTTTTCGTCACTATATGTACTCGAGCATAGTTTTAGTGACGAAATTATTTGTCACTAAATATGATTTAGTAAACTAAAGTGTTTTCAATGACGAAATATTTTCGTTGCTGAATAGTGTTTTTAGTGAGGAAAACATTTAGTGACGAAACGTTTTCGTCACTAAAAGTTAAAAAAAAAAAAAATCAAATCGGACTTTTAGTGACAAAATTTTTCGTCATCAGGACTTTTAGTGATGGGACTACAGTGACGAAATGAGTTTCGTCACTAAAAGTCCAATTTCGTCACTAAAGGTCCTTAGTGACGAAAAACTGGACTTTTAGTGACAAATTTTTTCGTCACTGAAAATATATTTTGTTGTAGTGATTTTCAGAGTGTAGAGTGTTTTGGAGCTTGAGAAGCTTTGGGGATTTGCCAAAAAAAGCCAGTGAGGCTGGCGATTTATGCTGGCGAAGGTGTGGGCCTTATTAAGGAAATATTACCTGCAGGTGAAGTTGTCCAAAGACTAGTTGAAGGAGCTCAGCATCCGATCCATAAAAAATTTAGTGGCATATGACCCAAGGTAAACTAGATAGCCAAATGGCTTCTAATTGTGATTGATTTTGCAACTTGATTACCGTAGAAAAGGTCTGAAATTTTGCCATATTTAGAGACTACAGAAGAGCAGATCATTGGAAATTTGCTGTTCATACCATATCTCTTGTTTGTGTGTGCATGCGCAAATGTTTGCATCTCTATGTAGCTTTCTCAATAAATTGTCTTGTAAGCATTTGTATCCTAATGTATGGAAATAAGTTAAAGCAATGAAGAAAATAGTTAAGGAAATGGATTTTTTTTTCTTAGTTTGGTTTATGTTATATATCTGCGTCCTCCTTCTCCATATCTTCTATTGCCTACATGGGAGAAGCTCCATAGAGTGTGAAGCCATGGAATAGATCCCCTGTTGTCAATATTTAGAATTGAAAGAGGAAGAAGGGATCTAGTGTGTGAGAGATTTTTTGGCGAGTACAAGACAGTTTGAGACTTTTTGATTGTAATGATGTAGATGATGCTGGGATCCCTTTTTGAGGGTGGTCAAGTGTCATTCGTTGAAGAGATGGCCTTGTTAGTCATGAACTTGTTTTTGGAGCCAAGCTCAGAACCTGAACATATTTTTGGAGCTATGCTCGGAACTCACAGAGGAGGCTTAGTGTCTATCATTGCAATTTTAAGCCTACAACAATGAAGCCCAAAATTCCGAGTTAAATTGATTAGATCACAATTAAACAAGATGGCAATGGGGTGGGGTGTGGTTGGATCATGGGTTGCCCCATCCTTGTCCCGTCTCTTTTTCGAGGAGGGAAAAACTTGCGTGGGGTGAGAGTGAGATAGGTTGGGTTTGGAGTGGGTTGGAGATGTTTTACTAATCCTATTAAAATCGATGAGATAAAGTTGAAATATATAGAAAAAATGTAATCATAAGAGCACCAAAAGAAATGACAGACCATATGATTTTTGAAAATGATAATGAACACACACACACACACACACATGGGCATTCAAGGAGATGTATAGGAAGATGGCGCGGGACGAGCAAAACTTGTCCTTGCCTCAACATCTTTTTGAGGCTAAGAAAATTTGTGTGAAGTGGAGCAAGGCAAGGCAGGTCAAGCAAGGAGGGGAGCTTTTTTCCATCCCTAATTAGGCTTATTAAAATGAAGTCCCAAACTCTAATGACCATTAGTGCACCAGAGTAAACTAACTAAATCTCCTTAAAGACTAAACAAGGGAATATGGCTCTTTGATATTAAAGTACCCTATTAAATCTCCCCCTTGATAGTTTAAAGGGGGAGAGGGAGAAAGAGAAAGATTAGTATTCTTCCGTCTTTCTTTCTTGTAGCCAAAAAGGGGCATAATTGGATGGTAATAATTTGAGTATTTAATTGTAAGAATGAATTTTGTGATGGCTTTTTTTTTTGGGCTTATTTCTCTTTTAAATAAGGTAAAGATGTGTGTTTGTGTGTGTGTGTTTTTTTCATGAGAGTTTTGTTGGCAATCCTTAGTCGTTGGCTTAAAAAAATAATTTAATAAGATTTGTGTAATTTTAATCTTAATTTTGGAAAGGTGTAATGTACTACTACTGTAACGTCCTAGTCAGTTAAAAAAAAAGTGTAAAGTCAGATTTTTAATGGACCACACGTGCCCCACCTACCCATTGACTACCCACCACTCATCTCACACTACCACTACATCACTTGGCTGACCTTCCCTTCTTATTTTCTTTTCTTTCTTTTCTTTTCTTTCATACACTCCTCTCTATTGTTATAGCCTCTCTCACCGGTACTTCCACACCACCACCACCATTTCCACCACCATTCTCCAGCAAGATTACCAGAAAATTCTTAAGAACCCATAAACACCTTTACATCATTTTTTTTTTTGAGGTAAAAATATCTAATCTTTTTGGTGGGTTTTACACTTTTGCTTGAGGTTATTTTTATCTAAGCTTTAATAATTATACCCATGTGATTTATGAGCATTGGAAGTGATATTTATGTGTTTGTATGCATGGGCTTTGTATTGGTGGAATTATTTGATGAGTAGGTATATGGTTTGTGCTAATGATGAGTACTTACGGTTTATGTTTGGTAGGAAATTTAGGGGTTTTGAGTTATAACATGTGATGGTTGGTAAATCTAATTTTTCCATTGCCATTGGGTTTATTTGGAGTTAGTTGAAGTCCTAAATTTCTTGTCTTGAAGGATATTTTGACTTTGCTTTCATGGGTCTCTTAATGATGTAGTGTAAATTTTATGGAAGTTAGTCATGATGTTGGAGAAGATATTAAATGGGTTAACTTTATAAATTGGAGTTTATGCCTTGTGAATCAATTTGTTGAGAAACTTTGGAAGTGGAATATATTATTATTGATGAGGTTAAATACTAGACTTGCCTAATTAAGTGCTCATTTGGCAATTCCTAAATTGTAACTAGATACAATTTCACGCTCTATGCTTATTGTGATAGGTTTACTTGATATTGTTTAGGTTTTAGCTAATCTCCTTGGAGCTTGGAGAATTAGGCTTTTGCGGTTGCGAGGTAAGTAGCTTTTTAATGGAAATGCATCATATTTGGTATTGTATTTGGAGAAATGCATGAATTGTTGATATGAAGAAATGAGCATCTTTTATTTAATCTTTGATAAGGAAATCATGGATTTTATGGTATATTATAAAATTTAAAGATGCTTATCTTGTCTTGTTATGTGGGAAATTGATAGAAAATCTTTTGAGAAGAGTGAAGTTGAAAACCTTACAAACTTTGTGGAAGTTAGATCATTTAAGGTTTTTCTAAAATCACCCAGACATAAACTATGTGTTTCAAAGTATATGTAACCTGTGAGCTTTATGTGGTTTTAACACCATGTCATGTGTGATTTTCCAATGATCACCCGGTTTGGTTTTCGTAGCCTGTGACAACAGAATCAAACCTAGGCCAGTTCCCTTTCACTTTGGATGACATGTTCTTCCCTGCTACCCATGGAGGGAAGAGGTTCCTTGATTGTGTGTGGGTGAGACTGCTGCCTATGGGGCTAAGAGACCATATGCAAGAAAGTTCCTATTTGGCGCGCTCTCTCTGTTGCCCATAGGGGGAGAGAAAAACCTTGAGGGTATGGGTGAGGCTGCTATCCATGGGGCCAAGAGTGTGCATACTAGAGAGGACAATATCATGCCATTTGTGAATGGGTGGAACCCCTGACCAGCCTATGTAGTAGTGTGGTATATTTGTGATAATTTACCTTACGTTAGATATTATGGCTTTGGAAATTATATTTTTGGTGCTCATAGATTCTAGCATATAGTTTCAAGGTATTTACTTTGAGAAACTTTGTGTTTCATTATTCAATCATTTTTGTCATATCATATTACTATTATTGAAAATGGAACTTGCATTTCCCCAACCCCCATTAATTATGCTACTTACTGGGCTCTGTCTTATTCCATTATTTTATAAACTTTTTATAGTAGGCAACAATCTTTTGAGACAATTTTTTGGTGGCTAACAGTGGTTAGACTAACTACTGATGGAGGCTGAACTTTTGTAATGGAGATATTAGATGATATACATCTTAAAATAGGCTTGACTCATTCTTTTGTATATTATAGTGGTTGTGACTTTATTCCCACTGATAGAACAAGCTGATGATATGTAATTATTTATTCAGATATCTATTCTTTTGTGGCTAATGGTCCTTATAATTATTGCTTAGAGTTCTGACTTACTTTGAGAGTATATTCAATGGAATTATTATGATAATTCTTGATGTTGGTACTTGATATGATTTTTGTGGATTGGATTATCAAAAAGGAAAAATCTATAGGTATTTTGAGACGTCTTTCTCATGCCTTGGACCCTTTGGGGTTTGGGGCATGACAGCTACTATTGAACAAACTCTATCAGGTTTCAAAGGGGCATCAAATACCAAATAAAAGGAAAAAAAAGATAGGCTTATCCTTTTTGGGTCCAATAAAATGTCAATTCTTTTATAACAATGCCATTTGTTACAATTTGCTGAAGTGGTTGATTGTAAGTGATGGATAATAACTTTTACATGGACTCACTACTCAATCGTATATGTCAAAATTTTAACCAAAGCAGTGGCAAAAATTTTCCATAGATTTTTTACAAAAAAAAAAAAAAAAAACTCCTTTATTGTACATGTTCTTTCAAAAGTCACATGGCCACATGTGGTATGCATGGTTTTTAGACCTAAACCGTTCAATAAATTGTTAAAGGGAGGGGTTCAAGGTTTTGAAGGTCAAACCGAAATTGAATCAAGGTCGAACCGTGATGATATCATAATTAATTTAAATTTTTAAAAAAAGATAAATAAATATATTAAATTAGTAAAAGGAGAAAAAATGACTAAATAGTCAAAATAAATATTGAAATTTATCTTTCAAATGTATTTTTTATATCATAACTTTCTTATGACAAATACGAAATATTAAATTATAAGCAAACATAAATTAGATATCAAGTTTCTTAATCAAGGGAGTTAATAACATAATGGAAATTGTTTTAATTTAGTGAAGAGATGGAATGTGTGTGTGTGTGTGTGTATGTATATGTACCCTTAACATTTTTGTGCAAGACTATATTTAAATTAATCTTTAGATTTTCTCAATAACCCAATTTCATTTAAACGGTCAACTACTTATGAAATTTAAAATTTAAAAAACAAAGTGGTAAAATCTGGAAGGTTGGCAGACTTGCCCATTCAAAAATTACTTAAATACTAAAACAAGGTCCAAGTAAATGATTGATAGCCAAGCATTTGGTACAAGTAAAAGATAAGCGTTGAGTAAAAGATAAGGGATAATTCTGGTGCCACAACTTGTGCCATAACTTGCTCATGTGGAAACACTTCTCCATCAACCATACCTTGCCACATGGGTGAGTTGTGGCGCAAATTGTGGCACCATGCCCAAATATAAGTGTTGACACCTTACACTTTGACAGCCAAACATTTATTGTCTAGTAGGAGACCGTGATAGAAAAAATCAATGTTATGAATACCGTTTTTTGGTTTGTTTAGAAAAATGAAATATTTCGATACCAGCTTATTTTAGTATACCGTTTAGAATGTTTCGGGCTTCCAAAAAAAAAAAAAATATATATATATATATATATATATAATTTCATAACCTATTACTCTTTAAAAAAATTAAAATTTATATTTTCATATATATATATATATATATAAGACTTGTAAAATTAATTTAATCTAACTCATAAGTCTTAAATTACTAGTATTATTTCAATTAAAATACACATTAATTCTTTTAATGAAACAAAATGCCAAAATTGAAATAAGCTAGGGGCAGTGGCTTCATTCCTTCAACTAAGCACACTGCCCAAGACAAATTTATTTTTGGCAATATCATTGCCGAAATTCATTTTTCTCTCTCCCACATCTGTCACATCATTTCTCTCTCCTCTCACCTACTTTTTCTCAAAATTTTGGCAACACCATTGTTGAAATTTGTGTCTCCTTATTTTCCTAAATAAGTTTGAGCAGTACCTATACCACAAATAAACATGATTTTTTGCAATATTCAGCCAAAAGACTCTTCATATATTACACTTTTTTTTTTCTCTTGCTTCTTCTTATAACCACACATGTCTTCTCACTTCTGTCTCCTCGATTTCTAGTTTCTACACTACCCACTTTTGAATTTCATCCCATCTTCATCTTCATCTTCACTTTTATGAGTTTATCATAGTATCACTTCTCTGTGTCTTCTATCAGTAACAAATGCTGCCTCTTCTCTAGTTCTCACTTTTAGTTTTTTTGAAAAAACCTAAAAGTTCATCTTCATCATCTCATCTACAAAGAATAGTAGACTTCAGAAGAGCAAAAATGCAGAAACAGAAAAAACGCAGAAAGAAAGAAAGAAAGATAGAAGAAGAAGAAGAAGAAGAAGAAGAAGAAGAAGAAATGGATCAAGATACAAGCTCAAGATTTGATAGAAGCTTCAACAATGACTGTAAGTATCCAAAAATAATAATAATAATTTAACTTGGTTGAATTGTGAGTTAGGACTGGGGAAGAAGTAGACAGGGGAGAGTTGTTATTGCATCATGAATGATGTAACTCAAATTTTTTTTTATTTTTTATTTTTATAGTAAGTAATGTACTTGAGGAAGAGGATGCTCCTAACGGGGCTACAGAATAGGTTGTTTCAAATAAGGCACTATGGAAGGGGGTTTAGTCTTGTAAATCCAAAACAAAATGAGGAATCTGTTATGGAGAGCTTACTAGAATTCATTGCCCACAAAACAGAACCTTGTTCGACGCATAATCATTGAAAATCCTCTCTGCGATAGATGTAATTTGGAACTTGAAACTCCCATTCACACCCTCTAGTTATGTAGTGAATTGGAAGTTGTATGGGAAGATGAGTCATCATGGGCTTGTTGAGGAACCACTACCTTCATGGATTTCAAAGAGTTGCTGTCATGGATGATTAGAATGCAATAGAATACAGAGTTGTTCTCGGTCATGGTTTGGAAAATTTGGATGCATCAGAATTGAGTTAGAACAAACCAATCTTGCTGTAGTCCAGATTAGCTCATTAACAAGGCCAAAGAACTCCTAACGGAATTCCAGGTGGTGCAGTAACCTTCCCCACCACAGTCCACACCGATCTAAGTTTGTTGGAGAGCTCCTATCTTGGAAATGGTAAAGGTCAATTTTGATGGTGCACTATTTAGTAGGGAGCAAAAATCAGGGTTTGGAGTTGTTATACGTGATGCATAAGGAGCTGTCTTGGCCTCTCTTTCCGCACACTCTTAATCTGAAGTTGAGGGTATAACTGCAGCCTTGGCCTTCTAGCTAGCTTCAGACTTGGGGTTTCAAGAGGTCACTTTGGAGGGGGATTGTCAAGTCCTCATGCATGCCCTCAAACATGACAACCCTTTCTTGTCAACAGATGGTATAATACTTGATGCAGTGAGGTCAAAGGCTAGATGTTTTAGTAAATTACACTACTCTCTTGTTAAGAGAGAGGGTAATATGGTTGCTCATGTTTTAGCTTGTTTTTCTTTAAATGTTTTAGATTATAGTGTGTGGATGAAGGATGTTCTGCCACAGTTTCATTCTTTTGTTTTAGCAGACTCTGATGTGTTAGGTTCTAAGTATTTAGGAAATAATGTATTAGAACTCTAATATGTATTGTTGGTAAACCATGATCAAAATAGGTTGTTAGTCTTGATTAGACTTGCTCAAAGTATAGGTCTTTTATGTAAAATTAGAATCGAGTTAACTGCAGAATTGAGTGTGCAATTTTGTCTAGCTCAATTGATCGAGAATTAGACTCGACCGATTGAAAGTTGAGCAGAATGTTTTTGTGTAGAATTTTCAACTTAGCTCTAAGCCCATATGATGTGTAGAGTTTTATATTTTGCCCTAAGTATAAAAGGGAAACCCTAACCATGTTTTAGAGGTTGCTTTACTTGTTGTCTGTGTGAATCTCTTGTGAGATCTAAGAGGTGGTTGCCTTCACACATGCTTAGGATTATCAAGAAGGAGATTTTATTGAGGGCTTGATGATCATTCAGTTGCTGCACTAAAGAGCTTAAAGATACATAAGCGGGAGTACTTATACTTGCTGGAGATTCTAAGAAAGAAAGGGTTTGTGGTCTTGGAGTTTGCATGTGGTCGTGTCAGTAAGTTTTCTACATTAGGTAGCAATAGGATGTTAGTGGTCTAAGTCGCTATTATAAAACTTCGATTCTTTCATAGTGGATTCAGTTTTACCTTGAGGATAGTTAGGTTAAATTCTCCCTAGGTTTTTTTTATTGATTTGGTTTTTCTTGGTCATCATATCTTTGTGTTCTTTATATTCTGCACTTTACATTGATATGATTATATGATTGTGTTAACCTAGATTTGTTTAATTTGAACTAAGTAATAAATTGGCTTGTTAACTAGGTTAATTCAATTGTGTTTTAAGGGATCTAAAAACAAACAAGTGGTATCAGAGCGGGTTACTCTCTTGTTCTAGATCTTTTGATCTCTAAGTTGATCCTTGACTCTTGTTGTCATAGAACACGAACACTCTCTAGTTATTCTTCCTCACTTTGACGGGAATAATTATGCTTATTAGAAAGTAAGGATGAAAGTATTCCTGAAATCTATTAATGAGAGAGTCTAAAACTCCATTGAGTACGAATGGGAGAAGCCTACTACTCCTGTGAGTGAGTGGCAAACTTCTCAGAAAGAAGCAAACGCTTTCAATAGCAAAGTTATGAATGCTATTTTCAATGCTGCTTCTATGGAGGAATTTAAGAGAATCTCTAATATTGAGGTTACTTATACTGCTTGGAATATCCTCCAGACTGTGCATGAAGGCACAAAGACTATTAAAATTAATAAGTTGCAGCAATTAACATCTAGATTTGAGAGTATTAGGGTGTCTGATGATGAATCCTCTGATGAATTTTATGCTAAACTTAATGACATTGTTAATTCTGCATACAATTTAGGTAAAATCTATAATCAACCTAAAATTGTTAAGAAGATTCTTAGAGCAACTGAGAGCAAGGATGTGGACCCCATTCCTGTTGATGAACTTGTAGGATCTCTTCAGTCCTATAAGTTGGACCTACCCAAAACTAGCAAATTCAAATCAATGGTTCTTAAGTCAATTGATGATGTTGATGTTGGTGGATTTGATGATGAGCTCTCTGCTATAGAGATTGCTTATCTTGTCAAGAACTTTAGGAATTTCCTTAGAAATAACAATAGAAAAGTAAGAGGTAAGAATACTGCTGAACCCAGAAACTTTAGGAAGAATGATCCCACTATGGTTAACAACACTAAAAATCTAGAGAAAAAGTAGGTCAATCTTCTAATAATTCTATGGGTTCTCAATGTTTTAGATGTCAAGGGTATGGTCACATGAAATCTGAATGTCCTACATACTTGAGATCTAAGGATAAGGTTATGGCTGTAACCCTTAGTGATAATGAAGTTTTCAATGATAAGTCTGGTTCTAACAAGAATGAAAACTTTATTGCTTCCATTGCTACTGCTGTAGTCAATGAAAGTGTGTCTGTTGAAGAGAACCTTTCTGATGGGGAACTCTCAAAGGATGCAGATCTTCAAGAAGTCTACAATAAACTTTGTAAAATTGTTGCAAAGGATGCTATGAATGTTGATCTTGGCTTGAAGAAAATTGCATCTCTTGAGTTTGATAAGAAAAATTTGCTTGTGAAACTGTTTGATGCTAATGAACTTTTAAACAATGTGAAAACTAAGAATATGATTTTGCTTGATAAAGTTAAGAATTTGGAACTTGATCTATCTGTTGCTAGAGAACAATCTATTAAGTTTGCAAGCTCCAAACTTGATCACATGCTAAGTGTTCAAAAGTCTCCCTTTGACAAAACTGGCTTAGGTTTTATAGAAAGCATCTTTGTGTTTGAACCCCATTCCACAAATTTTGTTCCTTCTTCTTCCTTTGAACCTCTTGTGAGTGAGACTGTTAAACTTCTAGAAGTCACACCTCCCAGGAAAATTAGGGTTGATCTAAAATAGTCTAAACCTAAGGAGTCTACCTTTTCTAGACAAGATGAATGGTAAACCTGCTTTGGTTTGTCATTTTTGGGGAAAGTCTGGGCACATTCATCCAAACTGTTTCAAGTTGTAAGCGGCTAAGTGAGCAAATAAGCCAAAAGTGTCTATGTCTCAAGCACAAGATCCTATGGTACTTATTGGTGAATTGGTAAAGGCTCTCAACCTTTATTACAATCCTGGAGTTGGAAATCACTCTAATGTGAATAAGAACTCCAACACACGAGGTGCATCTAAAAAGTTTTGGATGCAAAAGGCTTAATCTAATTAAGTCTTTCTGATATGATCTTTGTGCTTCATTACTCTACTCTTTGTGACCACTGTTATTTGTTGCCTTTTTTGTTTTCTTTTTGTTTCTAGGACTTGCATAGCATAACATTCATGCATTTCATTCTAGGACTATTTTTGTTTCCTCTTTTTTTTTTTTCTTTTTTTTTTTAAAGAAAAAAAAAAAGGGGAGGAAGCAAATTGTGTTTTGCATTATTTTTTCTTGGATTTTAAATCAAGGTTGGCCAATTTATTTTTGCATAACATGTTTATGTACCTTGTTTAGCTTGGATGAGTTTATTCATTGCACTTTACTAGTTTGAGTTTTATAGTGCATGTTGTGTGGGAAAATGTTTATAGTTTTTGATCACTTTGTCTTGATCTTCAAGTTACATGCCTTTAATTGTTGGACTTGATCCTTTTAAGAAATGCATAAATAACCATCTTACTATTATTTATTAGCCAATCATGAATACCTTAATGTATATCATAAGATTTTGTACTCGAGAAAGTGTAGCACATGCACAAAAGAACATAAGGTGTAGCCTCGGTTTAAATGCTAAAATTGGTGTGTACATTATTAGATTATAATTAAATTAATCAAATAAAATTGGTGTGTACATTATCTCGGCTATTTTAATAAGTTTCTGCTCAATTAAAATTGGTGTGTACAATATGAGGCAAATCAAGAAACTTACATGATTGCAAGCTTTTATTCTAGGAGATGTGAGAGCTATATAATGTAACTCTTTAGGTGATAGTCTCTTGCATTGGAGTTATTATTCATATTAGAATGATGAGCAACTCCAAAATTGGAATAAAGGTTTAAAGCTTTACTAACTCACCAATAAGTATCATAGGATCTTGTGCTTGAGGTACAGGTACTTTTGGCTTATTTGCTCGCTCAGCAACTTGCAACTTAAAATAGTTTGGATGAATGTGCCCAGACTTTCTATAAAAATGACAAACCCACACAGATTTATCATGCAACTTGTCCTTAGGAGGGTTAGGAGTCTTAGGTTTAGAATCTTTGAGATCTACCCTAATCTTCTTAGGAGATATAACTTCTACTAGTTTGACAATCTCACTCACAGGAGGCTCAGAAGAAGAAACAAAGTTTGTGAAATGATTCTTAGGCACAGAGATGCTATTTTCAAAACTTATATTAGTTTTGTCTAAGAAAGACTTTTGAATACTCAACATTTGTTCAAGTTTAGAACTACTAGACCTATTTGTTTGTTCTCTAACAACAGATAGTTCAAGTTTCAAATTCTTAACTTTATCAAGCAACAACATGTTCTCAATCTTCACTTTATCAAGCAATTCATTAGCATCAAACAATTTCAAGAGCAAATTTTTCTTATCAAGTTCAAGAAAAGCAATTTTCTATAAACCTAAATCAACATTCATAACATCCTTTGTAGTAACCTTGCAAAACTTATTATAGGCTTCTTGCAAATCAGCATTTTCAGAGAGTTCCCCATTAGAAGGGTTCTTATCAACCACAACACTTTCATCAACTACAGCAGTAGCTGTGAAAGTAATGAAGTTTCCATCCTCATCACTACCATACTCATGGCCAGAAACTTTATCATCACTAAAGGTTATAGCCATAGCTTACCCTTTGATTTCAAGAATATAGGACATTCTGATTTCACATAATCATACTCTTGACAACCAACATTGTTGACTCATAGAATTATTAGAAGTTTAACCTACTTTCTCTTTAGGTTTTTCAGTATTGTTCACTTTAGTGGGTTCATTCCTCCTAAAATTTCTAAATTCACTATTGTTTTCACCTCTTACCCTTTTGTTGTTGTTTCTAAGAAAATTTTTAAAGTTCTTGACAAGATATACAATCTCTGTAGCAAAGAGTTCATCATTGAATATATTCCCATTAACATCATCAATTGACTTAAGAGCCATTGATTTGGATTTGTTTGTCTTAGGTAGGTCTAACTCATTGGATTAGAGAGATCCTACAAGTTCATCAACAAGGATGGGATCCACATCCTTACTTTCAGTAATGACAGTCACTTTGGATCTAAAGTTCTCAGTCAAAGATCTAAGTATCTTCCTAACCATCTTAGATTGATCATAGATTTCACCCAAATTATAAGCAGAATTAACAATATCATTAGGATTAGCATAGAGTTCATCAAAACTTTCATCATCAAACATTCTAATACTTTCAAATCTAATTGTTAATTGCTGCAATTTATTGATCTTAACTGCCATTGTGCCTTTATGCATAGTTTAGAGAATATTTCAAGCAGTATGTGGAACCTCAACATTTGAGATCCTCTTCAATTCCTCCAAAGAAACATCATTAAAAATAGCATCCATGGCTTTGCTATTAAAAGTGGCTGCTTCTTTTTGAGAAGTTTCCCACTCACTTATAGGAGTAGTTGGCTTCTCTGATCCGTATTCAACGGAATTCCAAACACTCTTATCAATAGATTTCAGAAATGTTTTCATCTTTACTTTTCAATAGACATAGTTGTTCCTATAAAAGTGAGGTGGGATCACAAGAGAGTGACCGTGTTCCATGACAGTAGGGTTCAACGATAAACTCTTAGATCAAAAGATCTAAATGCTAGAGCTAATTTGCTATGATACCACTTGTACGTTTTTAGATCCCTGAAAAATTAGATTGTTTAACCTAATTAATTAACCAAGTGAATACTTAGGTTTATTATTCAAATCTAGGTTAAAACAAAACAATCATATCATTGTGTTCTTTATATTTTTCGCTACTTTACATGATATGATTGTTTTGTTTTAACCTAGATCTGAATAATAAATCTAAGTATTCACTTGGTTAATTAATTAGGTTAAGCAATATAGTTTTATAGGGATCTAAAAACGCACAAATTGTACACCCAATTTTGTACAATTTGTTGACTAGTAATATTGTGAATGGATGAGATTTTCTTTCCACTATTACCTTGTGAAATTTGGTTTGGAAACGGAGAGTCAACAAATTTGACTTGATAATTAGCTACCTTATAGCTGCATCACGTGTCATAGCGAATCTTTAAAAAACTGAGTGAGATCCAAACTTTTGTGTCTTTGACTATTGAGGATTGAATAGTCACTAATTGAATCTCTGAAAGTGATGGTGGTTCAACGTGGCATTGTTTGAAAATAAATTAAAATGGGGTAACCAAAATTTTCAACGAAGAAGAAGAAGAAGTGTGCGAGACAAAGAACCAAGTCATTGTCAATTTTGTCCAAGGGTTTAAATCTTAAACAATGTGTTTTTTTTTTTTTTTAAAGAATCAACGCAGTACCTTTTATTTAATGAATTCCATCATGTTTATTTTTAGATCCTTTAAAACACAGTTGGATTAACCTAATTAACATGCCAAGTAATTACATAGTCTAAATTAAATAAATCTAGGTTAACACAATCATATAATCATATCAATGTAAAGTGCGGAATATAAAAAACACAAAGATATGATGACCCAGGAAAACCAAACCGGTAAAAAACCTGGGGAGGATTTAACCTAGCTATCCTCAAGGTAAAACTGAATCCACTATGAAAGAATCAAAGTTTTACAATAGCAACTTAGACCACTAACATTCTATTGCTACCTCATGTAGAAAACTTACTGACACGACCATGTGCAAGCTTTGAGACCACGGACTCCTTCTTTCTTGGATTCTCCAGCAAGTATAAGCACTCCCGCTTGTGTATCTTTAAACTCTTTAGTGCAACAACTGAATGATCATCAAGCTCTCAATGAAATCTCCTTCTTGATTATCCTAAGCATGTGTGAAGGCAACCGTCTCTCAGATCTTACAAGAGATTCACACATACAACAAGTAGAGCAAACTCTAAAACGTGATTAGGGTTTCCCTTTTATACCTAGGGCAAAATATAAAACCTACATTTTATATGGGCTTAAGGCTAAGTTGAAAATTCTGTAGAAAAAACATTCTGCCTGACTTTCGATCGGTTGAGTCTAATTCTTAATCGATCAAGCCAAACAGAATTACACACTGAATTCTGCAGCTAAATCGATTCCAACTTTATATAAAAGACCTATACTTTGAGCAAATCTAACCAAGACTAATAACCTATTTTGATCATAGTTTCCCAACGATACATATTAGAGTTCTAATACATTTGTTCCTAAGTACTTAACTAAATCCCCTTTTGGCAATCCGTAACAAAACACAAACACAATGCTTAAAGTTACAAGTAAAAGCCCTTTATAAAAATAATGCCCATTACAAAGTAATCCAACCTAACTACTATCCATGAGTTGCAAGTGTAGACAGCAGCACAACTGAATCAACCTGTATATTTCCTGAAATACTCAAAAAACGCATAAACGCATATGGGGAAAATACAAGTAAATCAAAAATAAATTCTTGACTTCACAAAATACAAAACAAAGACATATATCATGAATAATTCATAAATATATATCAATGAGCAGTGAAACAAGAAACATAAATAACAATGTATCTCCCCTTAACATGAATAGCCCAAAAACAATACATCAAGAGCCAAAAAGAATACATACACAGTGAAGCACCTAGATATAATCTAAACTCCTCAAGCTTCAACAAAACAAAATCTCACCCTCTAATTACAAAATCCTCTACAAGTGTCCAAAAGTACTCCAAATGTACTCCCCATTTTTGTGACAGAATGCTAAAGGGCAATCAGAATTCCTCATCAAAAGGAGGTGGCGAAGGCGAATGTTTAAGATGCGCCAAATCTGCTCGCAAGGCACGGACTTCGTCAACCATGTCCACCAAAATTTGATCATGAGCTACCTAAACGGTCATGACAGCCTCCAAGGTATGACAAATGTCAAAGTCATCCGAAGTAGATGGTAAAGGAACAACAACAGCAGCACCACCAACAAGATTAGCAGACACCTTACCAGAAGTAGTACCTATAGAAGAATAAGGGGGGTGCAGTACCAAAAGGCTCAACACGAGGGCGTTTAGAGCTCTCTCTCATCTAAGCAGCCCTCTGACTAAGGAAAGTAGCACCTATGGGAGCAATAATGTGTACGGGCTCATAAGTGAAGAAGTAATCTAAACCTAAAAACAACAAAATCCTATGAATGAAAACAAGATGAAAAAGAGCACGAGCGGTAGAGGAACTCCTATAAACTTCGTTCAAAGAATGAAGAAACAGATAAGGAAAACTAATAGGAGCATTCGTAACAAGAGCATACAAAAATGCACATCGCTACAAAGGAATGGTGTGTAGATGAGTAATAGGCCACAAGGAATGACACGCTATCCTAAAGAAAAGGTAGTGTAACTCGGTGAGCTCAGCAGTGGTGATCCGAGGATCAAAACCCCACTAGATACAAGACCCAGTGATGTAAGACATGATATCGTCCAAGGGAGGAGACTCATCATAGGGATAGACAGGGTGCTAGACCAATAGTACCCCCAAAGCATCAGCCACTACCGTAGGAGTAATGGTGAACTCTACACCTTGTATCCAGCTCTTTACTAAAGTGTTGAAATTATAGATGCGGATAAAGAGGTTCGAGTAGAACTCTCTAATCAGGGTAGCTGGATGAGGATAATCAATATCCAAAAGTGGCAACTAGCCCAGATGCTCAAAGTTTACCCTAATGATAGGATCAAGCTCTTCTAACAACACCTTACACTCAGCCCAAATCTTTCTCTTAATGTTTAGTGACTCATAAAGCTCTCGGTTTTTCTCACTCAGAAACAAGTTGCTCAAAGGGGAAGGAGCAGAAAAAGAGGAGGATGTCCTATGGGCTCTAGTCTTCTAAGGCATGGTGCTAGGATAAGAACAAGACACAAGGACGGAACCAAAAAGAATAAAAAGAAAAACCAAGGGTAGACTACAAGTTAGTACAAAAAAATATAGAAATAACAATCTATATGATGCATGAACAGATAAATGTCATGATGTATGCTCTAATGCAGTGATAACAAGTTCAATTTAAGTTTAGAATCACAAAATTGGCTTGTGCATAGAGTTTATAACAAAATCCCTAAAATTTTGAAAAAACCATTTGTTCAATTTGTACTAAATTGACCAATTGATCATCACACAAGTTAGAAAATAGTTTATAATGATCAAATTAATCAATCCAACAGGCCAATTTCATCAATTTAACTCAATTTGAACAAAATCCCCAAAATGGGTAGTTTCAAGCCCTAGAATTTTCAATTTCTCACAATATATCAAATTTACCAAATTAAACACTAAAGACCATGTTTATAACATCCCTCAACAAAAACCCATTGATCAATTTCAAGAAATATGGCTTGAATCATCAAAAACCCCAATTATGCATAGGTTTGAAATTTCCCAAATAAATGCATGAAACTTGAAAATAAATGCAAAAGAAAGGGTAAAAGAGTCTTACTGGTCTTAGAAGGTAAAAACCTTGCAAAACGTTTGAGGGAAAACAACAAAAATCTTGATTGGTAGCCTTGACCGATCGGATATAGAGAGAATAGCTCTTGAAAAAGTGATGAACACGTGAGAAGCTAATGTTTTTTTTTTTTAAAAATACTCTCCATACGAATTTTGATCGATCGAAAAATTAGGTTTGACTAGTCGAAATAGACAGAAGCTGACCAATAATTTTAATTACATTTTCGATTAGTTGAAAAACAGGTTCGATTGATCGAAATTCTGGAAAAATCATAGTTTTAAAAAACAAAGAATTTTTATGCAGAAACTCCTCAAAGCATTGAATTTTATAGATAAAATGCATGAGTATGAGATGAAATACTTTTAAAAAACACATGTTTTGAACCTAGGTTTTCCAAAAATTAAGATTTTCAATCAAGACCCTTATATTTTAAAGCATCAAACATGATTTTGCAAAAACTCAAGGAATTTTCAAAGTTGGTTGGCCAAACCGAAATTACACACCATAACATGTACACAATTTAGCAAAGAGTAACTTGTGTAGTGTGAGCAGCTAGCAAAAACTTGAGATACGTGTGAGGTGATATATAAATAGAAATCAAGCATGGTCCTTGAGCTTAATCTTTCTATTCTTTGTGACATTTCTTCTTTGTTGTTGTTGTTGTTGTTGTTGTTGTTTTTTATTTATTTATTTATTTATTATTATTATTTTTTTTTTTATGTTTCTAGGATTTGCATTGCATAACATTCATGCATTTCATGCTAAGGTGTTTTTGTTATTCTTTCAAAAATAAAAAAATAAAAAGGAAAAGGAAGGAAAAATGTGTTTTGCATTATTTTTCTTGGATTTGAAATCAAGGTTGGCCATATTATTTTTACATAATATGTTTATGTACTTTGTTTAGTTTGGATGAGCTTATTTTACTGCACCTTGCTAGTTTTAGCTTTGTAGTGCATGTTGTGTGAGAGTTGTTTATAGTTTTTGATCACATGATCTTAATCTTGAAGTCACATGCTTTTGATTGTAAGGACTAAAAAAATCTTAAGAGAAAGGTATAAATAATCATCTCACCACTGTTTACTAGCCAATCATAAACACCTTAGTGTATATCATAAGATTTTGTATTCGAAAAAGTGTAGCACATGCACAAAAAGAATATAAGGTGTAACCTCGATTTAAATAATAAAATTGGTGTGTACATTACGAGACAAATCAAGAAACTTAAATGATTGCAAGCTTATTTTCTAGAAGATGTGAGAGTCATATGATGTAATTCTTTAGGTGATAGTTATATTCAAACTTATGTGATGAATTTTGTAGAAATTATGATTGATCATTATATACTTATCACCTCACATGTATCTCAAGCTATTCTAGTTGCACACACTATACAAGTTATTCTTTGCTAAACTTAGTATATTATATTGTGTGTGAACTTGTTGTGGCCATTCAAGATTAAAATTTCCTTGATTTTGATGCAAAATATGTTTTAATGTTTGAGTTTTGAGGACAAATTCATTGAAAATCTTGTTTGTGGAAGATTTGGGTTGAATTCAAGGGTTTTTGAAAAAAATTTCATCTCATACTTATGCATTTCATTCATAAAACAATGTGCTTTGAGGATTTTCTGCATTAAAATGCTCTGTTTTTTTTTTTAACTGTTTTTTATTTTTTTTATTTTTTATTTTTTCAGATTTTCGATCGATCGAACCTATTGCTCAGCCGATCGAAAATGCGATAAAATTTTTGGTTACAATTTGCCTGGCTCGATCAATGCTCAATTGGTGATGGATCGATTGAACCTAATTTTCAACCGATCGAAATTCGGTCTGACGGTTTTTTCAAAAACATTTTCTCTCATATTCTTCACTTTATTCAATTGTTCAAAAAGCTTTTTGGTCTCTCTTCGATGGATCCACCTGAAACCAATTTTTGTCATTTTCTTCCTAATTTTTCTCAAAGGATTTTTTCTTCAAGTGCTGGTATGTCCTTTTTACCCCTTCCTTTTTCATTTTATTCACAAATTTCATGCATTTTAGGTGTAATTTACGAATCTATAGGAATTTGGGGTTTTTGATGTTGCAATTGGTTTCTTTCAAATTTAATCACTGGATTTTTGTTCTTAGATGCTCTAAACATGATTCCTATGCTTTAATTTGATTAAATTTGTGATTTGGGAAAATTTTGAAATTCTAGGAGTTGAAACTACATGAAATTGGGGATTTTATTCAATTGGGCTTAATTTGGTAAAATTGACTTATGTAATTGATTAATTATGTCATTATATATTGTTATCTAACTAGTATTATGATCAATTGGTCAATTTGGTTGGATTTTTGAAATTGGGTATTTTCAAATTTGGGGTTTTCGTACTAAAACTCTATGTTCAAGTCAATTGTTGGTTTCTAAAGTGTAATTGAACTATTCTCAATGCATTAGTGCATGCATCATCTGTTTATTCTATTCATGCATCATATAGATTGTTCCTTTCTATATTTTTGTGCCTTAACTCTTTCTGATGCAGCCTGCCCTTCGTTTTCTTTGTTTTCTTTCTTTGGTCTCCGTTTTTGTATTTCTTTTAATCTTTAGCATCATGGTTAAGAAAACTAGAGCCAATAAGAAAACCTCATCTTCCTCTTCTTCTACCTTTGAGAGTAATAGGTTTAGAACCGAGAAACACCAAGAGAATCATGAGAAACTTTATATCTTTAGATTGGTGTGGGCTGAGCATAAAGTGATCCTTGATGAGTTAGATCTTGAGATCATAGGAACTTTGAGAGTCAGGGTTGGTTACCTCTTTTGGATAGTTTTCATCCCCCTTCGGCTGTTTTGATTAGAGAGTTCTACTCAAATCTCTTTGTCCACTCCACTTCATCCAACATTCAATTTGTGAAGAGTTGGATAAGGGGAGAAGAGTATGTCATTACTCCTCAGGTAGTGGCCTCTGCTCTTGGTGTACCTTTGGTACAATAGCCTGTCTATCCTTATGATGAGGACCTTCTACTTGATGAGATCATGCCTCACTTTACTGGTACTTCCATTAGATGGGGTTCCAATCTTCGTATCACTACTTATGAGCTTATAGAGCTCAACTATCTATTTTTCTAGATTGCTTGTCATTCTCTTTGGCCTATCTTTCACTTGCACACCATTCCTATTGAGAGATGTGCATTTTTGTATGCCTTTGTGACTGATGCTCCCATAAGTTTTCCTACCCTTTTCATTCATTCTTTGGTTGAGGTTCCTAGGAGTAGTTCTAAATCGCATGGTCTTTTCTTTCTTGTTTTTATTCATAGGATTTTGTTACATCTAGGTTTAGAGGATTTTCCTAGATCTGAGCTCGTACTCATTATAGCTCCTATAGGTACCACATTCCTTAGGCAGAGAGTTGCTCAGATGAGAGCTAGCTCTAAATGCCCTAGTGTAGAGTCTTCTTCGGGTGTTGCACCTCTTCCTCCTCCTTCTTTAAGTAATCCCATAGCTGAGGAGTATGTCGATCCCACAGCCGCTATTGATCATCCACCGACTTCTTTTTCAAGTGATGCTTCTTTGCGGAGTATGCTAGAGACTATCTTGATCATTCGGACGGCTTAGGGACAAATTTTGGTAGATGTGCTCATGGAGCTTTAGGCTTTGCGTGTTGATTTGGTGAGTGTTAGATGTTCTCCACCGCCTCTTTTTGATGATGAGTCTTGATTGCCTTTTGGCAATTCGTTACAAAAAGGGGGAGTACATTTGGATGGGGATAGGGGGAATTTTTTTTTTTTTTTTTTTTTTGTGGAGCTTTAGATTGTATCTAGGTGCTTCATGATGTATTTATTTTTTTGGCTCATGATGTATTCATTTATTTTTATGTGATGTATATGTTAGGGGGAGACATTATGTTTTTATTTCTGTTTCTTGTTTCACATTGTGCTACATTCGCTATTGATTTATATTATGAGGTTATTCATGATATATGTCTTTTATTTTATGTTTTTTGTGAAATCAAGAAGTTATTTTGTTTTACTTGCATTTTCCATACATGCGTTTATGTGTTTGTTGAGTGTTACAAGAATATACAGGTTGATTTAGTTATGCTGCTATCTACACTTGCAACTAATAGATAGTAGTTAGGTTGAATTATTTTTGGTTGGGCAATTTTATTGTAATTAGCTATTTTGTAACTTTAAGCATTTTTGTTTTGGTATTTGTTTTGTCACGGATTGCCAAATAGGGAGTTTCTTAGGTTCTAAGGAATTAGGAACTAATGTATTAGAACTTCAATGTGTAATGCTGGCAAACCGTGATCAAAACATTTAGTCTAGATTTAGACTACTCAAAGTGTGTTTATGTGTAAAGTTGGAATCGAGTGTACTGCAGGATTTATTGTGTAAATTTGCAAAGCTCAATTGATCGAAAATTAGACTCGATCGATCGAAACTCATGCAGATTGTTTTTTTGCAGAATTTTCCAACTCAAGCCCAAGCCCGTATGATGTGTAGAGTTTTATGTTTTGCTTTAAGTATAAAAGGAAAAACCTTAACCATGTTTTTAGGTTGTTGTTTATGTTGTGTGTATGAATCTCTTGTAAAATCTAAAGCTATTTACCTTCATACATACTTAGGGTTATTAAGATCAAGATTGATGTCGAGAGCTTGGTGATCGCTTCAGTTGTTGCATAAAGATTTTAAAGAAAACACAAGTGGGAGTACTTGTGGTTGCTGTGAATCTAAGAAAGAAGTAGTCCATGGACTCGGAGGTGTCATGTGGTCACGATAGTAAGTTTTCTACTTGAGGTAGTAATAGGATGTTAGTAGTCTAAATCGCTATTGTAAAACTTCTATTCTTTCATAGTGAATCTATTTTACCTTGAAGATAGTTATGTTAAATCCTCTCTAGGTTTTTTACTACTTTAGCTTTCCTGGATTATCATATCGTTGTGTTCTTTATTTTTCGCATTATTTACTTGATATGATTTACTTGTGTTAACCTAGACTTGAATAATTTATCTAAATAATCACTTGGCTAAATAATTAGATTAATCAACTTGTGTTTTAAGGGGTCTAAAAACATACACAATTATTTGTGTTCATAGAATTATTCAACATCTTTCCTCTCAATTTTAAGCACAACTACATAATACTACACATGGCTTTGTTGGTTTTGTTTTGTCAAAGGATATACATGTCATTTAACCATCTGTTTTAATATTCTCCTGAATTTTCTCATCCATATCCAATAATTTTCAAAATCCTATATATACATAAATCAAAGTTATACATTCCAAGAAAAAAGAAAGAAAGAGAAAGCTTCTTCTTACATCGCTATCCTTCCTTCCCATCCAGCTTTGAGAAAAAACGAATAAGAAGAAGAAGAAAAAATTATGGAAGGTTTAATTCCACTTCTTCTCCATGCCATCAAGAAGCCGAAGCCTCACAACAAATATAAGAGAAGCCAGTCAGAAATCTCAAACCATAGCTACCATTTGTTAAATGCAGAAGAATCATTCAGTGGCTCATCTCATAGGCGAACCAGGTCTGAATTTCAGCTACCAGCCATAGAGTTCGTACAGCAAAGACCTGGTTATGAATACAACCACTCGTCCAGTGTTCACAAAAAGTCTGCATCATCTTCTTCAGTGGGTTCCTATCCCAGCCAAGTTCCCAACAAGGCTAATAATTTCACTAATATTCATTGTTGATGCAAATCATTCCCTTTTTTATTTTATTTTATTTTTTTTTTTAGTTTTTTCGTTTGTTTGTTTGTTTGTTTGTTTGTTTTTTTGTTTTGTTTTGTTTTTTTTTTTTGTTTTTTGTTTTTTGTTTTTTTTTTGTGTGTGTGTGTGTGTATGTGTGTGAATTGATTGATTTTTTTTTTTTTTTTTTATTATGTCATATTCTTTCAAATTTTTCGTGGTGTATAAATGGTGGAGGCCATTAAAGCTTCATCAAAATGATGGGACTCCATCCATTGTATTATTGTACTTTTATTATTGCTGTTGAATTGTTTGTATGGAAATTGTATATGTCATTATTTACTATTTTGTTTTTGTCTTCATTGTTCAAGGTTTGGGATAAAAAGGAATAGGAGGAAAGAAAAGAATACTCGTAATTACTTTTGCTTTATTTTCCTTGGGCTACTAAGATGTTTTAATTTGCCTATTGTCTATTAGTTGATCTAACCAATTTGTTAAGAATTAATGACCGACCCCAAAGTTTGGGATTAAGACTTCTTCTTCTTGTTACGGTTTTTGCTCATTTATATTTGTGATTGTTTCCTTTACCCAAGTTTGTTTGAATGCCAAAAATCTTGCAACTCAATTGATTGACATCTTCTTATGTTTCTAACAAAACATCTAGGGTTTAAATTCATCAACCTCAAACAATCTTTTTTTTTTTTAAATGTGTTTGAATATTCCAAAAAAAAAAAAAAAGGAGTATTTGAATTATTTTTCGAATATAATAATAAAAAAATCCATCTCAATCATTCCTTATCAAAATCCATCTCAAACTATTCCTTATCAAGATGAGTAGTTATCCTATAAAATGAAGCATAATCATTCCTTATCAAAAGCCATGTAATCCCTATTCCTTGACCCAACTTTATTCACTTATAAAGAAAATTCCAAAAGGCCCCCTACTTGTCGCTGCTCTCTCTCCTTTCGGACCTTTCTGCCATATTAATCTATGGTTTTCAAATATAATAAGAACTTGCAAAAATCTAAAAAACCACAACTTGCAAAATCTGAAAATCATGTACTATATTTTTCATAAAACAATATTTCTTTATTAAGCTACCATTGTTGTTCTTGTTCTTCTTCTTCTTTATTATTATTTATTTTATTTTTTGAGAATCAATCTATGGTTCTTCAGGCCATAAGTTCTATATTAAAAATATTTTTCACTAGTTAGCCTATGGCTCGGCTCCAACAATTGACCTTTAATTATCATCAATTAGGGCCTGTTTGGAAAGGCTGTTCATAAAGGTGCATTTTAAAAACAAGCGTTTTTAAAACGTGTGTTTTGAAAACACCATTTTAAAAACCACAGATAAACGTTTGGTAAAAATATGAAAATATGCGTTTTTTTATTTTTAAAGCTACATTAAGTGTTTGGATAAGCTGTTTTAAAAATGGCTGTTTGGAGTGTAAATTCCAAAAAAAGGACTTGACTATTTTGTTAAGGTTATTTTGTCATTTTTCCTTTAATCAGTGTTTTTTTTTTTTTTTTTTTTTTTTTTTTTTTAATTTTATTGAAAATATGTAATTAAGCCTGACAATTATATTAATAATAATAACAATAATGATGTTGTCATTGTTGAAATCATGGGGAGAAATTTATATAATTTAAAATTGAAAAAAAAAAACCATCAAGAGGAAGATATTAAAATGATTAGGAAAATAATTATATTAAAATAATTACTAAAAAAAATAAGTAGAGCTAATTGGTATAACTCAAGGGAATGAAACAAGTATTAAAGTAAATTTAAGATCATGAAATAAGTAGAGCTCATCAAAGTCATTGACAAAGAGTTGAGACTTGAAAGTGGAGGTAGATAATGTTGTCATTAAGTCATCCATTTTTTTTAAAAATAAACAAGTTTTGGCCCCAAGGAAGAGGAACAATAGTGACCTCCACTTCATGAGGCAAAGGTCCCTAACTAATTATGCTGCTCCCTTCGGATTGTTATTAAGTCATCCGTATAGTTTCAAAAAAGTGAGTATTCAAAGTTGTCATTTTTTTTTTATCAAGCTCATCAAAGAATCTATACTTCTACCAACAATGGTAAAGTTTTTTTCCCAAAATCTCTTAGCAGCAATGAGCCAATAAACGATCATTGTTGATAAATATCTGATACTATTTAACTAATGTACAAAATATATAGTTTATTAGTATATATATTTTTGATAACCAGTATATATATATATATATATTATTGTACTTTTTTTTTTTTTTAGTTAAAGGGTAGTACTATAACACAGCTAAAGGGAATAAAAAATACACCATCTATAGGCCACGTGAGTGACATGACCATTTGGATGGGTAAAAAGTGAACTTGAAGACTTGTCTTTCTCACTTCCCATCTCTGACCACAAGTTTCAAAATTTTGCATTGAGATTCACAGCCGGATAAAACAAAGAAAAGAAAAAGTGGGGGAGAAGGAACTTGCTAGAAGTAAAAGATGGAGAAGAAGTTCATGAGGTAGCATCAGGGAAATGAGAAGAAGCAGCAGCTTGATTGATCTGCAACGACAGGTGAAATTTTTTTTTCAAAGATTCACAAAAGCCTCAACTGCTTCTTCGATTTTTATTCTTCTTCAAAGACCTTCAATTTCTTAGAAATCCGGTATCCAAAACTCGGTATTCGCTCCGGTATTGCCGGAATGACTCCGGTAAGGCCGATTTTTAAACCGGAACGAAATACTAGTTTTCCTGTACCAGCCAAGGTTCTGGTGCGGTATACATGGAGGAAGGGATAAAGTTCGTATTTCTTATCCTATTTGCGCTATTTTTATTTTCTGAAGAAAAAAATAGCGGTTAGCCCATTTGCGTCTTTGAAAAAGTAAATCTTTGCAGTGTTTTGTAAACGTGAAAAATCTGAATTTTGAAAACGCAAACGTTCTGATTTTGTGGAGCCAAACGATTTGGCAAATCACATTTTGTCTAAAACGCGCGTTAAGGTTTTGTAAACAGCCTATCCAAACGGGCTCTTAATCTTGCACAGAAGCACGGATTGAAATTTTAGGTGTTATCGTTTTTTTTTTTTCTTTTTTATAACATTTATGGAGTAATTCATTTTTATATTGGAACAAAAAAAAAAATACATATTAATTATAAGGTACCAAACATGCTCTAAGTGAATTGAGCCAGAATGAAGGGAGACATATAATCTAAAATTCAATTAATAGCTTAAGTATTGCACCAATAGCATGGTGATTATTATGCTTAATGCTCTAGTTCAATTTTTTTTAACCTAAGGTCACGGGGACGCTATTTTATTAGTAAATCTAGACCACTTCAGCATAGCTACTAATCTCCTTCTACTAACTATATAAAAAGTGCCAACAGCTCAATTCTACAGTAACCTTTAGTTTAGTCAATTCGATGAGTTTTGAGCTGGATTTTTTTTTTTTTTTAATACGCTAGAGTTTTGGTTTGTGCTCTTTTTGTTTTTTTCTTTGAAATATTTATATGTGCCGACCCAATATTGTTATACTCACACCAAATATTTTTAAAAATAATTTCACAATTATTGAGTTGTCAATTTCATATAGCTCAAAATAAAAGAATAAAATATGATATTGAGACCAACCACAACTAAAAATAAATATATTGTGAAAATGTTATAACATCTTGTTGTTGTTACAATATTTTCTCAATTCCTTAGAGATTGAATAAAATAAAATAAAAAGAAATTTTTTCACAACATTTTCATAATAATTTCACAATAAATTTTAAGTAGCAAGATATTATTGATAGATAAAAAAAAAATTGACATCAGTAGTAGGCCCAATTGAAAACTAGTAATAACTTGTCATTTAGAATTTTGTTGTGAAAATGTTGTGAATGCAGCATTTCTTTAAAATAAAATAATGAAATATCATATCATGACCTATCACAGTTGAAAATAAAGATACTGTGAAAATATTGTGACATTTTGTTGTGTTCCTAAATTTCTTTTTTATTTTAGTCAAAATTCACTATTTTGCGTATATATTTCTTGTGTTGGCTTCTTGTTTTTTGTTTTTAATACACAATTTAAAGTGGTGGTTCCAATTTAAATTTGAAGTGGTGGTTCTAGTTTAAAACCAATTAACAATTTGTCACTTAAGATTTGTTGTGAAAATATTGTAAACATAATAGTAAAATATCATATCGGAACCTACCACAACTGGAAATAAAAGATGATAATTCCTCAGAAATTAGTAGGCTAAAAGTCTCGGGTGCTAACGATCTAAAGGCTGTTGGCGAATTTTGAAAAAAACAAACAAGAAAATTAGAGGAGACTGGTGGAGGTCGGCCAAGAAATCTCCGCTAGCAAA